>MU722417.1:14249-29972 GCA_026770625.1 Nicotiana glauca
GGGTAAAAATAAACTTAGGAAGTGCGTCTCCTATGGGTAAAAATAAACTTAGGAAGTGCGTCTCCTAGGGTTAAAAATAAACTTAGGAAATGCGTCTCCTAGGGCTGAAACCTTAGTGATTTTAAACTAGGAAGTGTGTCTCTTATGGATGAAATCTTAATTTAGGAAGTGCGTCTCCTATGCATGAAAATAACCTTAGGAAGTGTATCTCCTATGGGTAAAAAATAAACTTAGGAAGTGTGTCTCCTAGGGTAAAAATAAACTTAGGAAGTGCGTCTCCTATGGGTGAAACTTTAATGATTTTAAACTAGGAAGTACGTCTCCTATGAATGAAATCTTAATTTAGGAAGTGCATCTCCTATACATGAAAATAAAGTTAGGAAGTGCGTCTCCTAGAGCGAAATATCAATGATTTAAACTAGGAAGTGCGTCTCCTAGAGCGAAATATCAATGATTTAAACTAGGAAGTGCGTCTCCCTTTTCCTCCTAAACCATTTTCTTCTTCCTGAATTACCTTCTTGCAGAACTACTTCCTTTAAAACTCTTGTTGTCTTCCCTCGAAATTGCTGGGGATAACACTGTTGGGGATTATTTACTTACCTGCTGGGGATAAAAATGTTATCAGCTGGGGATAATGCTGTTGAGGATAACACTGCTGGGGGATTTTCATTTCTTCAAAACTGGTGCTTCACTCTTCTGAATGCTGCTGGGCATGACACTAGCCTTTTGCTTTTTCTGAACACAAGTTTCATCCTTTTGTTCTGTCCGCCGGGGATACAACTTTCTTCATTGACACTTGTTATTCTGGGGATAACACTGGTTCAAAGACCACTTCCCTTAAGGCTTGTCTTACCTTCTTTTTCCCCAATTGGGTACCTAACTTCCAGAAAATTTTCAAAATGAAAGGAAAATTTTTTGCCCCAGTTTTATAATCTTCCTTGTGGCATGCCATTTCCTTTACTTGCTTCAAATCAAAGAAAAATTGTTAGTTTAAAACGTGGTGGTTGGTTGTGATGCTCCTGTTGGGGATGGTTCTCCTCCTGTTTCCCTGCTCTGCGTTTCATTGTCAAAACTTGTTGGGGATGTTATTATTTGTTGGGGAGAATATTCCTGCTGGGAATAGTTTTTTCCTTTCTTGCTTCCCCGTCCTGCTTGATGACTCTTTATTCATAAGCCTTTCACCATTGTTTTCCACTTGTATCCTAACCCCTCACATTCCTATGACAGTGACTTTGCTTGAGGATCTTGCATGTTTTACTGATGAACCATTTTCTTCGTTCATCCTTGTCACTGGAAATACCTTTTCTGCTGGGGGTATCTCCCCTTCTTTTGTGGCATATCTAAGGAACGGGCATTTTCCCGACCTTTGAGTCTTATTGGACTTGGACTTGAGGTCATTAATCTTCGTTGAGATATCCTCATTGACACTGATCCATCCCTTTGTTAGTTTTCTCTTGCTGGGAAATATCCTTTTTGACATTGGCCTTGCACTTGTTCTCTCCTGACTTACACCACTTGGGTGTACCAATCAGATCTCGTCTTGCATAATTGGAAAGCTGATGGCAAATTTTGAAGTTATTTCTCACAAACAGACTCTATTGGGGAATTTTTTATGAAAGAAGAAAGATAAAAGCAACAGGATAAAATACAAAGGAGGAGGATGACTCTATAAAAAGAAAAATTATAAAATAAAAACAAAAACATATCAAACGCGAATACCAACTCTAATGGTCATGACATGCACATATAGCCTATCTTCCATCGTTACTCGCCTTTCACAATTTCCGTCTGGTGATTTCCATTTTATTCTTACCCTTATTCGACTTGTAGTGCCCGAAGGTTTTCACTATCAAACCTCTCTCATTTTGATTTTTCTCTCAGCTTTCATCGCCTTATGGTGCCCGTGAAGGTTTTCATCGATAAGACTCTCTTATTTGTGTTACTTTTCAGCTGGGGATTAGGGGTGTTACCGCTAAGACTCGCATTTTTTTTTCTGCTGGAGATCAAAGTCTTTTCTGCCGGGAATCAAAGTGTTATGTCCTGGCGAAGCTCTCTCATTTGCCTGACTTGGCCTCTTTTGAAGATTGGTCAAAAGGTCTTTCTTTGGACCGTAATATGGGATTTGGATATGGCTAGAAATAAAGGGTATTAAAGGCTCAAAACAAAACAACCCGGGTTCAAAATTACAACCTTCGGAATCTAGATTTTCCTTACAATAAACACAACTTTTTGCCTTGTTTTCTTGCTTGGGGATATTTTTTTATTTTTGTTACACTATGACCGAGCTGTGAAGCGCCTACGTATCCTCTTCAAGGAATCAGGTCAAACGTAGTTCCCAATTCCTCGTTGTTCTAGTTTTCCTTTTCATTTATTTTTCTTTTCACTTATCATTTTTTTTCTTTTTCTCCCATTTTTTTTTATATTCCATGTTTGTGTTTCTAGTCTTTGCTACTGATTCCAAAGGAGAGGTATGAAAGAAAACAAATAAGTTTCAAAGGGTTAACGAAGGATAAAGTGTTTAGATAGCAGAATAAAATGCCTTCGTCATTTCTATATTCAAAATATGCCATGTACAAACAACATAATTAAACAGACACTCGCAACATCTTCTGATTGTGCCAGACTTGATAACCATATCCACACATTCTCCTTTTTATTTGTCGTTTTTAAAAGCACCGTTGGGCAACACTCATTTTCATTACCACGAACGACCCCCATGTTAATTTGGCCAACTTTCCTTTAACGGTTTTCTTTTTCTTGCCCCAGTTTCACATGACTCGGGATCCAAATAAGCTCAAACCGTTCTTATTTCCTTTAAATGTCCCGATCATCTTCCAATTGATTCATGATTAACTTTTAAGATTAGTCCACAATTATGTGTGCATGTCATGTCACTAGAGTTGACGAAAAGGGACTATAAATAGAAGAGACTTAAATCAAAGAAAAATGACTAGAAATAACGGAAGACAGAAAATTGCATTAGACAGACATGGAAAGAGTTTGTATAACAAAACAAGTACAATATTCTAGGGATCCAGCATGAAGTCAAGTTATTCTAGGTTAAAACCTGGGTATGTGTTCTAGACAGTGTACCCGAGCGGACAACTCGAGTCGGAGAGGGGGCTACGTACCGGGGACCCGCAAGATCGTCCGGCTTTGTAACTTGTCCGAGCCCTTTTATTATTTCAAGGTATGACACTAACAGAATGGGGAATCTCAACCAGTGAGCACATCCCCAGAGGTAAGAAGAGAAGGATTTCGGTACATTTTATATATACAGTCCAAATAGTATCAAAGCGGTAAAAAGCAAAATTTTGCACATTAAGCACAGATAATATGAAAATATCAGATAATAAGCCAAAATACAACAATTTATAATAAGCTCGAATTTCTAACCATGAACCATTGGTTCTGGGTATTATTATCCCCAGCAGAGTCGTCAGAGCTGTCACACCTCCTTTTGGCACTACCGCAACCCGCGAGGGGCGTGGTAAAGGGAGTTTTTCCAATTAAAGGACAATCGAAAAGGGATTCGTTTGTTAAGATTCAGAGTCGCCACTTGAGAGATTTATGGTGTCCCAAGTCATCGGTTTGAATCCCGAATCGAGGAAAAAATTGACTCTATATTCCAGTCTACGAACCAGAAATCCGGATAAGGAATTCTGTTAATCCGGGAGAAAGTGTTAGGCATTTCCGAGTTTCGTGGTTCTAGCACGGTCGCTTAATTGTTATATTTGGCTTAACTATATGATTTATAATATGCTTTAACTTATGTGAAAATTTTAACTTTTTAACCGCTTTTATTATTGTTATTTTTAAAAGAATTGCAACGTCGTGAAAATGCGTCTCGGACCACGTCACATCAATGTACCCGTGGTTGTTGACACATTTCGATTCGGTTGAGATTTGGATTTGGGTCACATAAATGTGCACCCGAGTTAAGAAGGTAAAATTATTAAACGCGCTTAAAGAGACTAACACGTTATTATTTTAGGGAAGGCCGTAAAATTTACTAAACGGCTCATCCCGAAGTCTAAGTATTTTTAATATATACATTTATGAGGGCCCCGCAACTCTATATTTTATTTAGCGAGGATCGTCTCATTTTATTATTTAAAAGGGCATTCAACTAAAGCAAATTAAGGATGTTCAAGATTATTTTCCTAAGCTAGTGATTATTGGAAGACCATGGATTATGGAATTTAAACTTAACACAAAAATAGGTTTAATCATTAAAAATTATTTACAACTAATAAATTTATACTATTCTATCCATTTGCATAATTTAGGTCCAGCTAGTCATTTACAATATTAAACATCAAGGGAGACAAATGAATTCTTTGTTTAGTAAAGAAAATGACTAGGTGAAATTTTTTAAGAGCAAACTACTGTCCCAACTTTAAAATTAATACTTCAACATGCTAATCCAAGGTATTCTAGCTACTGCCTTTGCAATCTATTAGAAACCTCTAATCAACGCTTCCATTTATTATGCCAAATCAAAATAGTAGTAGTATAAATACAAAGCTAAAATTCAAAGCTTTAACCACATCTATGCATATCTAACGTTCATTCAAGCTAAAAAAATAAATAATAGCCAATGTTAATTAAATGAAAGGTTAGAGATTGACCTTAAAATGATAGCATCTGTACAAAACTCGAACCAGACCGGAACCACGAACAACGACTGACCAACAACGAACTCGAACGGACCTCACCCCGGACAGAACTTCTGAGCAATTTTTGAACGTTTTCAGTTGGGTTTTAGTGTGTGTATGTGTGTGTTTTCCGGTCAGTTATGGTGATGAGGAGGGGGGGTCTTTCATGGCTAGACGTTGCAGGTGGTCATGGAGGGTCGAAGGTGGAGCTAGTCGACGACAGGGACAGTAGGGTGGTCGACCATGGTGTTGCTGGTCGTTTGGGTGAAGACGAAGGTGACGATTGTGAGGGTAGGTTGTTAGGGTTTTGTGTGGTTTTTTCGTTTTTTGATCAAGAAGATGATCACAGTAGTATATTTTTCCAAAACGTGAGCTTGTGTCTCAAAAATCTGATCTTTTTTTCAAAATTATTAAACCCCCGAAAACGTAAGCCTCTCCTGGAAGAAGATGACTCCATAGTCATATGTTTTTGTGTCCCCCTTTTCTTTTGTTTTTTATTCCCTTCTTTTTTACGCGAGAGAAAAATCTGCTCCTCTTTATCAATGTGTTTTTCATCTGTGTACTCCACATATCCGTAAATTTTGCCCCAAAATGTGCAAAGGTATCTCCCACTACTCTAGGGTTTAGGGTAGTGGGGTTGGGTATGGGTATTGGGCTTAGGTTATTTTGGGCTAGGTTCGAAAATTAGGCCTAAAAACGGATAATTTGAACCCGAATATTATTCTTTGCCCGGAACCGAGAATAAGAACACAATGTTATTTAATTAATCCTACGTAGAAAAATAATTATTAAAATAAAACTCACAATTAAAACAAAACTATTTATATATTTTTTCAAAATTAAAGTAACTACAAAAATATTAATGATACTATTTTTTTTTGTAATTTTCGTTTTTATATAAAGATAAAAATATAAAATACTATTTTTGTATTTTTTAAACGATTAAAATGACTACAAAATATTAATAAAACTATTTTTTTTAATTTTCGAAATTAAAAATAAGGTGATATTTTTTGTATTTTCCAAGTTTACGAGAAATACATAAACTAAAATTTATATATCTTGTTTGTAACTTTTTTTTTCATTTTGTGATGGAATAAAGTAAAAGAGCCAAAATTAGCTGAAATAGCTATATCGGACCTAACTAACTATTTTACGCTAAAATTATGAAAAATCTCGGGGAGGGTCAAAAATCACACGTCTACAGGACGGTAGGGTGATTGCCTACGCGTCCCAACAGTTTAAGGTACATGAAAAGAACTACCCTGTCCACGATCTTGAGTTAGCTACCATTGTTCACGCCTTGAAAATCTGGCATCATTATTTGTATGGGGTTCCTTGTGAGATTTACACTGATCATCGGAGTTTGAAGCACTTGCTTAAGCGGAAGGACCTGAATATGCGTCAGAGGAGATGGTTAGAGCTGTTAAAAGATTATGATATTACTATTCTTTATCACCCGGGCAAGGCCAATGTAGTTGCCGATGCATTGAATCGTCGGGCGGAAAGTTTGGGAAGTTTGGCATATCTACCAGCCTCAGAGAGACATATGGCGATGGATGTTCAGGCCTTGGCCAGACAGTTCAATAGATTGGATCTTTAAGAGCCCAATCGGGTTCTAGCCTGTGTGGTTTCTCGATCTTCCCTATTTGATCGCATCAGGGAGCGGCAGTTTGATGAACCTCATTTGCTTGTCCTCCAGGACAGAGTTCGGTGTGGTGATGCTCGAGATGTTACCATCAGGAATGATGGAGTGATGAGGATGCAGGGGCGGATTTGTGTGCCCAATGTATATGATCTTCAAGAGTTGATTCTTGCTGAGGCCCATAGCTCGCGGTATTTCATCCATCCGGGTGCCGCGAAGATGTATCAGGACCTGAGGCAGCACTACTGGTGGAGGCAGATGAAGAAGGATATAGTTGACTATGTGTCTAGATGCCTCAACTGCCAGCAGGTGAAGTATGAGCACTAGCGTCCGAGTGGGTTGCTACAGCAGATTGACATCCCAGAGTGGAAGTGGGAGCGTATCACCATCGACTTTGTATCTAGACTTCAACGGACCGTGAGGAAGTTTGATTGTATTTGGGTCATTGTGGATCGGCTGACCAAGTCCGCCCATTTCATACCCGTATGCACTACTTACTCATCGGAGCAGTTGGCGGAGATCTATATTAGGGAGATCGTCCGGTTGCATGGTATTCCAGTTTCTATCATTTCAGACAGAGGCACTCAGTTTACATCACGATTCTGGAGAGTCGTGCAATAGGAGTTAAGCACTCGAGTGGAGCTGAGCACGATATTTCACCCCAGACGGATGGACAGTCCGAACGCACTATTCAGATTTTGAAGGATATGCTCCGTGCGTACGTGATTAAGTTTGGAGGGTCATAGGATCACTTCTTGCCACTGGCAGAGTTTGCTTATAACAACAACTATCAGTCCAATATTCGGATGGCGCCGTATGAAACCTTATATGGTAGGAGATGCATATCCACGGTGGGTTGGTTTGAGCCAGGCGAGGCCAGATTATTGGGCACAGAGATGGTTCAGGACGCGATGGACAAGGTCAAGGTGATTCAGGATAGACTCCGTGCAGCCTAGTCCAGACAGAAGAGTTATGCGGACAAGAAGGTTCGCGATGTGACATTTATGGTCGGCAAGCGGGTTCTACTTCGGGTCTCGCCTATGAAGGGCGTCGTGAGATTTGGGAAGAAGGNCCGAATTTACGCCCTGATCCCTCCTTTATTACTTTCCCTAAGTTTATTTCTGCTATTTTGGTTTGCCGGGACATTCAGTTCTAGGATTTGGAGTGTTTTGGGACACTTAGTCCCTAAACGAGAGCTTAAGAGTTGAAAAATGGTCCGTATTTGGAGCAGTGTGAAAACGACCTCGAAATGGAAATTCGATGGTCTCGTTAGCCCCGTTAGGTGATATCGGGGTTGGGAGCATGTTCGGAATGTAATTTGGAGGTCCGTAGCTCATTTAGGGTTGAAATGCCGAAGTTTGGAATTTTTGAAGTTTTGGTCCGATAGTGAATTTTTGACCCGAGGTTCGGTTTGGGATTCTGGAAGTTTTTGTAGCTTCGTCATGTCATTTTGGATGTGCGTGCAAAATTTCAGGTCAATCGGACGTGTTTTGGTTAGGTTTTGAATCGAACGCGAGTTTGGTTAAGTTTTGAAGTTTTTAAGTTCAAATCATTGATTAATTCGAGTTTCCGGCGTTGTTTTAGGTGGTTTAAGGATTGGTACAAGTTTGAATGATGTTATGGGATGTGTCCATAGTTTTGGTTGAGGTCCTGGGGGCCTCGGATGTGTTTCGGATGCCCATCGGGGCATTTTGTGTTGAAAACAGTTGCAGATTTTTCTGTTGTTGATGTTGCAGACCTTTACTCTCTGCGATCGCATCCTCATCTGTGCGATCGCATAGTGGAATTTCAGAGGTGCCCCTTTTCCTTCAATGCGATCACACATCTCCTCCTACGATCGCATAGATTCTGTTTTCCTTTCTCCGCGATCGCAAGGCCTTTAATGCGATCGCATAGGTCCGTTTCTTTCCCTTTCGCAATCGCAGGCCCATCCCTGCGTTCGCATAGACCATTTTACAGGCCTTCAATTTTTACTCTACGATCGCATCCCTTCTTATGCGATCGCACTGGAGAAAATCCCTGGGCAGATATAAACATTTCAAAACGAACCCTTCTTCCATTTTTACAAAAAACTCAAGCTAGAGAGCTCGGTTTTGGGAGATTTTTCGAGGGATTTTCAGAGGCAACTATTAGGTAACGATTCCTTACTCTCTTATGATCAATACTCACTAATCTAACCTCGAATTCAACCTTTAATTTTGGATTTTGAATAAAATTTGGGGTAAAATCCTTAGACCTAATTGTGATGATTTGAAGGGCATTTGACCTCCGATTTGGGAGATTTTTATATGGTTAGACTCATGAGAGTACGAGGGTTCTGAAAATGTAAAACTATTTCGATTCCGAGATGTTGGTTGGAGGGGAATTTTGGTCATTTTACCTATTTTTGCGCCTTAGCTTTAATTTTAACAGTGTAATTAGTTACTTGCGATGTTTTTTACAATATGTGATTGGTTTGAATAGATTTGGGCAACTCGGAGTCGGATACTCGTGGCAAGGGCATTGTTTCTTAGCGGTTTTATACCGGTTCGAGGTAAGTGGCTTGTCTAACCTTATGTGGGGACCTCTTCCCTTAGGACATCTTATGTGTTGATTTAAATGCCTTGTACGCGATGTGACGAGCGTGTACTTGTGCAAATTGTTGAAAATCTACTTTACTTGAATTGCTCAAACTGTGTTTTCTCTGTATTTGATTGATTTAAATGCAAGATTTAAACCTGTGTTAGTTAGAGAAATATAACTAGATAGAATTAATTGTCTAACTGCTTCATTGCCTTAATTGAAATTACGTGAAGCATGTTGGGCCAGAATTTAACTGTTACTTGTATTTGTGCATTTCATTTCTCTGAATATTTCCCTGTTTTGGCTGTGTTTTTACATTGGGACTGCGGGTTCAATTTCCCGAAGATCCTTGTTACTGATATAATAGACCGCGGGTTCGATTCTCGGAGATCCTTTGTTACTGATGTAATGGACTGTGGGTTCAATTCTCGGAGATCCTTGTTACTGATATAATGGACTGCGGGTTCAATTCCCGGAGATACTTTGCTACTGATATAATGGACTGCGGGTTCAATTCGCGGAGATCCTTTGCTACTGATATAATGGATTGTGGGTTCAATTTCCGGAGATCTTTTGTTATTGAGATGATGGACTACGGGTTCAATTCCCGGGAGCTCCTAGATATTTAAATGAGACGGACTATGGGTTCAATTCTCGGGAGATCCAATGGACAGTCGAGGAATACTTGTTATGTTATTTTCCTTGTTTAGCTTAATTGTCAATGACTTGTAGCTTCTATCCTATTTTGTTGTCATTTCAGATTATTTCCTGCTTTACACTGTTCGTTATTGTTATTATGTTTATCCTCAGTAGGGCCCTGACCTTCATCGTCACTACTCAACCGAGGTTAGGCTTGGCACTTACTGAGTACCGTTGTGGTGTACTCATGCCTCTTCTGTGCATGTTTTTCATGTACAGATCTAGGTACTTCTGATCGAGCGAACTATGGGTGATTTCAGAGCTACACTTGGAGACTTGAGGTATGCATCTGCCACGTCCGCAGATCCGAAGAGTCTCCTTCTACTCTACCTTGTGGTTAGCAGTTCCATTCCATGTATTCAGTTGTTGTAGACATTTTCGGATATTAGAGCCGCATGTTATGTTTAACTCTTAGCCTGTGTTGCCCGTGGGTTTCCAGGTCTTGGAGGTTGTTACAATATTTTGAGTTGTAGTGTACGTGCCAGGCGGCACTCTATACATTTTCCTATGTTATTAAGTATTTATGTATTGCTTTCGTAAAAGTTGTTAAATTTTCGCAATGTGTTAGGCTTACCTAGTCGCGAAGACTGGGTGCCGTCATGACAGGTTCACGATTGGTGAACTAGGGTCGTGACAATAATAGGATATAAAATTAAAATTATAAAGATCTTAATATAAAAATTAATTATATACCCAATATATAATAAATTAAAATTACAAAAATAAAAAGATTGAATAAAATATTAATAAATCAAATATAGAGTGATGAATAGTGTTGCACCAAATTTGGTGTAACACTATTCATGCTCTATAATAGTGCAAAAAATAGTGTTGCATTGGACCAAAAAAATACCATTTCTCGCACCAAATTTGGATTTGGTGCAAGAAATGGTGCAGCCTTGTAGATGGATTTAATGCATGTATTCTATCTCGCATACAATAATGTATAGATTATTTTTTTAATTTTTTAATAAGGAAAATAATGTATAGATTCCCACATAACTTATGCGGAAAGTATTTATGATGGGAACAAAAAATACAACCAAACAATGTATTAGGGAAAACGCATAAGTACCCCCTGACCTATATTCGGATTTCCAACTATACACTTTTTCTTTCCAGGAATCCTATTACCCCCTAAACGTATTTTAAATGACATTATTTGCACCCTAAAATTAGACAACCAAACTCTTGGGAAGTGGTGAGCTACACGCCCCCACATGTATTTTTAGTACTTCTTTTATTCTTTCTTCTTTTTCTTATCCTTTTTCTTATTTCTTATTATTCTCATTTTTTTGATTATTTCAATTCTCTTTCTTTTTGTTTTGGTCATCAGCGGCATAAAATGGTGGTCGACAAAATTTCACAAATATCATTTTTTCCGACGAATTTTTTTTCAGCGACACACTTTTATCCCGATCTAAGTGTGATTTGTTATATATATATATATATATATATATATATATATATATTTCTTGAAAGTGTAATTTATGAGTGGTAGGAAGAGCAAAAGAAATAAAAACGAATATAAGCTGAGAAAACTTTTTCCAGTTAAAATTTCAATAAATCATTTTTTTCCCGGCGTGGGAATATTTTCCGATGATAAATTTTTTCCCCCAAATCTGAATGTATTTTACTTTTCTTATGAATCGATCTTTTTTAGAGTTTAATTTGTGTGTTAAAAGAAAAAATAAAAGAAAAACGGTTAGACAAAGTCGCCGGTGAATGAGTATCCGCCGGAATTAGACTATCAATTTCGGAAGGTCCCATAGGGAACATAAATTGCCATCACATTTGAATGATTATGTTTGCAATATACCAAAACGGAAATGTAACTCTAACTTTTCTTTACATACCATGCTTTCTCAAAACAATCACTACATTACTTCTGATGCCCTGCATCCTGATAGTCAGCATATTATAAATAAAATTTGTAGTGATAGGGAACCAATTTCATATGAAGAAGCATCTATATACCCTGCTTAGCAGAGTGCCATGACGCAGGAATTTGAGTCCTTGTATGCTAACAACACATGGGACTTAGTCCCCTTACGTAAGGGGAAACAAGCTATTGGATGCAGGTGGGTATATAAAGTCAAACATAGGGCTGATGGCAATATAGAGAGATACAAGGCAAGGCTGGTGATAAAGGGGTACACTCAACAAGCTGGGGTAGACTACACAAAGACTTTTTCTCCTGTAGTCAAAATGACCATTGTCAGTTCACTCATTGCCATAGGAGCAAAGAAAAAATGGTAAATCTCTCAGCTGGATGTAAACAATGCATTTCTCCATGGAGATCTGCATGAGGAGGTGTACATGCAAGCTCCTCCAGGTCTTGAGATGAAGTCTCCAAACATGGGTTGCAAGTTGAACAAGTCTCTCTATGGGCTGAAACAGGCAAGCAGGCAGTGGTATGATAAATTGACTGAAGTCTTGTATTCAAAGGGGTACACACACCCTATGCATGACTACTCTTTGTTTCACAGAAAACAGGGTTCTTCTATTGTTTTTGTGGAAATGTATGTAGATTATGTGCTGCTCGCAGGGACTGACTCAGAGGAAATCAATGAGCTCAAGGTTTATCTTCATGACAAATTCAAGATTAAAGATTTAGGTTAGCTACACTATTTTCTGGGATTAGAGATCCTGTATAAACCAGATGGTATGCTCATTTCACAGAGAAAATTTGTTTTGGACCTACTGAGGGAATATGAATGTCTTCACTACCCAGCATTGACTTCTCCCTTGGACCCTACAATAAAGTTGAAAGCAAAAGAAGGGATTCCACTATTTGATCCTACCTTTTACAGAAAACTAGTTGGCAAGCTTAACCTCCTCAAAAATACCAAATTAGATATTGCATATGGAATTCAACATCTCAGCCAGTTCATGCAAGATCCTATGGAGCCTCATCTACTAGCAACCTACCACATGCTAAGATACTTAAAGAAGGACCCTACCCTGGGACTATACTTCAGCAGTTTAGATGATTTTTCATTAGTTGCCTATTGTGATTCTGACTGGGCAGCTTGCCCAGATTTTAGAAGATCAGTGTCTGGCTATGTGGTGTTGGAAATCCAAGAAGCAAGAAATCATATCTCTTTCTTCAGCAGAGGCGGAATACAGAGCCCTTAGAAAGGTTGTAAGGGAACTTGTTTAGTTATCAAGACTACTTGAAGAGCTCACTGTACCAATTTATTTACCAGTACTTGTGCATTGTGACAACCTATCTTCATTACATATTGGAAGGAACCCTGTGTTCCATGAACGGATTAAACATATTGAAGTAGATTGTCATTTTGTGCATACTAATCTTAGGAAGGACTCATTTCTTTGCACCACATTGGGACTGGACAATAACTCGCAGATGTGCTTACTAAAGCTCTCATTGGAATCAAACACTGCTATGTTCTTGGCAAGTTGGGAGTGATTTCATGACATCCAACTCGAGGGGGGGGGGGTATTGAGATACTAACTATTTATATTATTTCTATTCTTATACAAGTGTATGCAAAGTCAGCAATAGTTAGTATAACTAGTGGTTAGTATCCCTTGTATATGTATATACTAAACAGTATCTTGTACTGTCAGTAGAGATTCATTTTTCATTTTTATCAGATCTTTCAACATCTTTCTCTCTCTCTCTCTTGTATCTCCTCTAGAAAGTTCAGAGACCTCCATTGGAGGAGGTCTAGAGCTTGATTCCCTTTCCTGATCTTTACATGGTATCAGAGCGGAGGTTCGATTGACGACCATCTCTCGTTTTTGCTATTATCTGTTCCAAAATCAATCTACGGTTCTTTTTTCTCTCATTCTTTACGCCCCTAGATGATTACATATAGTAGAATTAGGTTTTGAAGGTTGGGTAGTGATCTCGCAATTTTTGATAGTGAATCGGATGTTAGATTAAACCTCATCAACTCCAATTTTATCAAGCTCGTAGGGAAGTGAAAAACAAATAGTTGTGTATGTTCCATGGACGAAGCACAATGAAAAGTTGCGGAAACTTGTTCAAGGTCATTAAGGACATCCAATCTTGGAAAATAAATCTGCTCTACTGAACAATCTTACGGTTCCTCAAATATGGAGAATTCAAGGTTTCAAAGATTGGGAAGCCTTTTAAAAATATCCTCTGTGTCCTCCGAATGGGAAAGGTGAGCCCGTATAATTCTCTCAAATTTTCCAAATTTAAGTCCTCTTATAACATTGTTGGTTCGTCAGTATACAAATAAAAGATAGAAGAAGTCATGATCCCCAAATGTCATAGATTTGCAAGACTCCAGATAGTGGGTGATAGTACCATGGTAAATATGAAGTTAAACACCATCAGAGTTGCTAGATTCCATATATTTGAAAATGACGGAGGGAGAGCTTCTGCTTTCGTGCGAATGATTAAGCACCTCAAACGAACAAGCATGCCTATTTCATTCAGCACATAATATGGCAACCATATTTCGTGCAGCTCCAACCTTTTAAGAAGTCTCAAGTGTCTTAGGTGACAGATGTAGGAAATATGAGTGTCCCTCCCATGTGCCTCCAAATAAAGGAGGCGTTTAACATATGGAATTGTCTTTTCTTGATTTCGAAGCACAAAATTTTCATTTGAATGATCATAATGTATGGTTAGTCCACGTGGCATCAGATCCGAGTTCATGCACAAGATCATGAATTCGGAAAACCGGGTTGCCATCTATCATATTGAAATATATCACCAAGCTACTGGAAATTAACTCGTCCACATAAACCTCTAGTACTTCTTCCACACTCTTCACCTCAGTATGTATAACAAGTCCTTCGGTACTCCACAGATGTTTCAATTTAGAGATTTTAATATTTTTCGTGCTTTGGATATCTCGTAAGGTGAAGCAAGCACAACATTAAGTGATCTGATAAATTATCATAACTAAATTGTATTACCTTAAAATTGTAACGATCCGGTCAATTGTTACCCTCTTGCTTCATTTATGTCCTTAAGTTATACTATGATATACCGGGTTATTTGGTTCGGGCTCGGAGTGATTCTAGAATGAATTGAGATACTTAGTCTCTTATTTGAAAGTTTAAGTTGGAAAAGTTTACCGGGTGTTGACTTATATGTAAATGACCTAAAAATTGAATTTTGATAGTCTCGTTAGCTCCGTTAGGTGATTTTGGACTTAGGAGTGCGTTCAAATTGTGTTTTGGAGGTCCGTAAGAATTAGGCTTGAAATCTCGAAAGTTGGAAATTTGGAATGTTTGACCGGGAGTGGACTTTTTGATATCAGGAGCAGAATGGATTTTTGGAAGTTGGACTAGGTCTGTGGTGTCATTTATGACTTGTGTACAAAATTTGAGGTGAATTGGACTTGATTTGATAGGTTTTGACGTTGTTTGTAGGATTCTGAAATTTCAAAGTTCATTAGACTTGAATCCGGGAGTAACATACTTCTTAAGCGACCCAAAATTTCAAACTTCAACACTTACAATTCACTAGCATATGAGATCTTCTATCAATCACATAAGGGTCACACGAACCTAAAACTCTTCGCAGGAGATGACTCAATGCTTTACCATCAGTTAAAATTGTTGTATACCTTCCACAGTCCTAAACTGTACACAGTCGCTTAGTCTTCCTAAGCCTGAACTTATACCGCAACATAAACTTTTTACTTCATTCTCAACTGGAAACATGAAAAGATTCTTCACGCGCCCATAACTCGGACTATACCTCGAATCACAATGGAATTCAAAAACCTAATAGTTCTTCTATCGTCCAGTAGACTTTCCTCATCACTTCCAAGTCACATAGATACATCTCGCAGTACTAACATACTCACCACGTAGCTAACCGACCGTCACTCCCACTAATAGGGGCAAGACTGAATATATTAGTTCTAAACACTTGCTCACACAATGAGCACCTCGGTGCTCAATGTCACACCTACTTTTTCCGCTACCCGCGAGGGCGCAAAGGAGTTTTTCCAATTAAAGGACAATCGAAACGGGATTTATTTATTTAATTCAGAGTCGCCACTTGGGAGATTTATGGTGTCCCAAGTCACCGGTTGAATCCCGAGTCTAGGAAAAGAATGACTCTGTTTAACAATCTGCGAACCAGAAATCCGGATAAGGAATTCTGTTAACCCGGAAGAAGGTGTTAGGCATTCCCGAGTTCCG
>MU722418.1:3156-23143 GCA_026770625.1 Nicotiana glauca
CCCACAAAAATCAACTACAACTATATACAACAACAAGTAGCAACAATTATATAAAAAAATTAACTTTAACTACCTAGGGTTTAGTTAGAAGACACTATGCAAAATTAAACTAAATTAGAAGATGAAGTAGAGAAAAAGAAATAAAAATAAACTTACTTGGATGGAGGGAGGGGAAAGGTATGTGTTGAAGGTGGTGAGTAGTTGGGTGAGGGATGGGAATGATTTTTTTGTGAAAAGAGGGGGTTTTGGGTAGGGGGGTAGTTTAGTAAAATGGTAGAAAAAAGAAAATAATAAATAATAAAAAAAATGAACAGACAACTTACTTGGGCGCGGTCACCGCGGTTCTACCACGGTCGCGGTAGGACCACGGTGGGTCAAATTCAGAGAGGGGTCTTGACCGCGGTTTTATCGTGGTCGCGGTGGAACCGCGGTCAGAGCCCTTCTCTGATTCTGATCGCTTTTTTTTTTCTTTTTTTTTTTTCATAAGAAGAGTACACTTACAACACTTTCATGGGTTGCCTCCCACGCAGTGCCTGATTTAACGTCGCGGCACGACTCAAATGAGCGTAATTAAGGCTCGCTCGACCTCTGTGGTTCATTCAAATGTAGTGCAGACCCTTCCTTAGGCTCGCTCATGCCCACATACAATTTCAAACGCTGACCATTAACTCTAAATGTGCGAGAGTCATTCTCAGTAGCCACTTCAACAGCTCCGGATGGGAAAACTTCAACTACCTGAAAAGGACCAGACCATCGTGACTTTAACTTACCCGGGAACAACCTCAGTCTTGAGTTATATAGCAGTACCATGTCCCAAGGTTTGAAGGTTCGCTCCACAATGTTCTGATCATGTAGCCTCTTCATTCTCTCTTTGTACAGCCTAGTTCTCTCAAATGCAAGATGTCGGAACTCCTCAAGCTCGTGCAATTCTGTGACTCTCGACGTGCCCGCAGCTTCCATATCTAGATTTAGCTTCTTCAGTGCCTACCACGCTTTATGCTCCAGTTCAACAGGTAGGTGACAGGCTTTCCCAAACACCAACTTCTATGGTGACATACCAATTGGTGTCTTGAAAGCTGTTCTGTAAGCCCAGAGTGCATCATCTAGTTTTCTCGCCCAATCAGTTCTTGTGGCGTTCACAGTTTTCGTCAACACACTCTTTATTTCTCTATTGGATACTTCAACCTGTCCACTAGTCTACGGGTGGTAAGGAGTAGCCATCTTGTGGCGCACATCATATTTTGTCAACAACTTCTCGAATGCTCTATTGCAGAAGTGCGTGCCCCCGTCACTGATAATCGCTCGTGGTGTCCCAAAGCGGGTGAATATATTCTTCTTCAAAAACCCCACCACCACTTTTGCATCATTGCACAGCCCAGAGATGGGTCAGCTGTTTACGAGGACGAGCAATGTAGACTAGAGAGGTTCAAGAAATATGATCCCCCAGTGTTTAGTGGCCTAGCATCAGATGACGCCTTGGGATTTTTGGAGGAGTGACATCGTATCCTTCGCACCATGGGCATAGTGGAGTCTTGTAGGGTCTCTTTCACCACCTTTTAGCTTCGGGGAGCCGCCTATGATTGGTGGCGTACTTATGAGTTGGACAATCCAGTCGAGTCTGCCTCACTGACTTGGACCCAGTTCTTAGACATGTTTATGAGAGAGTTTGTTCCCTAGAGCCTCAGGGATTCATGGAGCGTGAAGTTTGAGCACTTTACCTAGGGTGCTATGACAATTTTAGAGTATGCCATCCGTTATACCAGGTTGGCTAGACATGCACCGGGTTTGGTTGCCATAGTTCGGGAGAGAGTTCAGAGGTTTATCGAGGGTCTTGCTCCGCCCATCCGGTCCAGCATGGCTCGAGAGTTGGAGATGGATATTCCTTACTAGCAGGCAGTGAGCATTGCTAGGAGGATTGAGGGTATGCTCTCCAGGGAGCGAGGGGAGAGGGAGGCCAAGAGGTCTTGAGAGTCGGGTCACTACTCTGGTGCCCGTACCCCCTCAGTAGGTCATTATGGTATGGGTTATTCTAGTCGCCCTGTACATTCAACTTTGCCAGCAACCGGCAGTACTCCAGCTCCGTCTGCACCACAGGAGCCTTATTATGCGCCTCCAGTTTCTAACGCGCCTCTGGCACGGGGTACTTTCAGAGGTCAGTCCAGCAGGCCTAGCCTCAGCCAGTCACAGCCACCGCATCCTCCCAGAGCTTGTTTCGAGTGTGGCGATACAGTCATATGGTTAGGGACTGCCCCAGACTTGTTAGGGGTGCATTTTTCACAGACTGCTCAGCCGCAGTGGGGTCCTCAGAGTTCTCAGGCTATGATTACAGCTCCAACTGCTGCCCTGCCTGCCCAGCCAGCCAGGGGCGGAGGCCGGGGAGATAGAGGTCGCCCTCGCGAGAGGGGTCGGGCCAGATATTATTGTATTCCTACTCGCACTGAGGTTGTTGCCTCTGATTCCATCATCATAGGTATTATACTGGTTTGTCACAGAGAGGCATCGGTTATATTCAATCCAGGGTCTACTATTCGTATGTATCTTCTTATTTTGCTTCGCATTTGGGTGTGCCTCGGGATTTTTTGAGTGCCCCCTTTTATGTTTCTACTCCTGTGGGAGATTCTCTTATTGTGGATCGCGTTTATCGGTCATGTTTGGCTACTATTCGTGCTTTTGAGACCAGGGCAGATCTATTATTACTCGGTATGGTCAATTTTGATATTATTCTGGGCATGGGCTAGTTGTCGCCCCATCATGCTATTCTTGATTGTCACGCCAAGACCGTGACACTGGCTATGCTAGGTGTTCCACGTATTGAGTGGAGTGGTACTTTAGATCATACTCCTAGTAGAGTTATCTCTTTCCTTAAAGCTCAACGTATGGTTGAGAAGGGGTGTGCCATGTATTTAGCTTATGTAAGAGATGTCAGTGTTGATACCCCTTCTGTTGATTCAGTCCCAGTGGTGCGGGATTTCCCCGATGTATTTCCGACTGATCTCCCGGGCATGCTGCCCGATAGAGATATCAATTTTGGCATTGATCTGTTGCCGGGCACTCAGCCCATTTCCATTCCTCCGTATCGCATGGCTCCTCCTGAGTTAAATGAGTTGAAGGATCAATTGCAGGAATTGCTGGGTAAGGTTTTTATTCGGCCCAGTGTTTCGCCGTAGGGTGCTCCTATCTTATTTGTGAAGAAGAAGGATGGTTCTATGCGTATGTGCACTGATTATCGCCAGTTGAACAAAGTTACAGTGAAGAACTGTTATCCTTTACCTCGTATTGATGATTTGTTTGACCAGCTTCAGGGCGCACAGGTGTTTTCCAAGATTGATTTGCGCTCGGGTTACCATCAATTGAAGATTCGGGAGCCAGATATCCCGAAGACTGCCTTTAGGACTCGTTATGGTCATTATGAGTTCCTTGTTATGTCATTTGGGCTGACTAATTCCCCGGCAACTTTTATGCATTTGATGCACAATGTATTCAGGCCATATCTTGACTTATTTGTTATCGTTTTTATTGATGATATTCTAGTATATTTCCGGAGTCGGGCAGATCATGTGCAACACCTGAGGACAGTGCTTCAGACTCTGAGAGAGAAGAAATTATATGCAAAGTTCTCAAAATATGAGTTCTAACTGAGTTCTGTGGCATTCCTAGGCCACGTGGTACCGAGTGAGGGCATTCGAGTGGATCCGAGGAAGGTGGAGGCCGTGCAGAGTTGGCCTAGGCCCTCCTCAGCTACAGAGATTCGCAGTTTTCTTGGCTTGGCGGGTTATTACCGTCGCTTTATGGAGGGGTTTTCATCGATTGCAGCCCCTATGACTAGATTGACCCAAAAGGGTGCCCCATTTCAGTGGAAAAAAGAGTGTGAGGCGAGCTTCAAAAAGCTCAAGACAACTTTGACTTCAGCCCCAATCTTGATGCTGCCTACTGGTTTGGGGTCTTATACAGTTTATTGTGATGCCTCAGGGGTTAAACTCGGAGCGGTGTTGATACATGATGGTAGGGTGATTGCCTACGTGTCCAGACAGTTAAAGGTGCATGAACTACCCTGTCCACGATCTTTAGTTAGCTGCTATTGTTCATGACTTGAAGATCTGGCTTCATTATTTGTATGGGGTGCTTGTGAGATCTATACTAACCATTGGAGATGGTAGCACTTGCTTAAGTAGAAGGACCTTAATATGCGTTAGAGGAGATGGTTATATTTGTTAAAGGATTATGATATTACTATTCTTTATCACCCGGGCAAGGCCAATGTGGTAGCCGATGCCTTGAGTCACCGGGCAGAGAGTTTGGGGAGTTTGGCATATTTACCGGCCTCAGAGAGACCTATGGCGATGGATGTTCAGGCCTTAGCTAGCCAGTTCGTGAGATTGGACCTTTCGGAGCCCAGTCGAGTTCTAACCTGTATGGTTTTTCGGTCTTCCCTATTTGATCGTATCAGGGAGCGGCAGTATGATGACCCTCATTTGCTTGTTCTTCAGGACAGATTTCAGTATGGTGATGCCAGAGATGTGACCATCGGGGATGATGGAGTATTGATAATGCAGGGCTGGATTTGTGTGCCCAATGTTGATGGTCTTCGAGACTTGATTCTAGCAGAGGCCCATAGTTCGCAGTATGCCATCCATCCGGGTGCCGCGAAGATGTATCAGGACTTGAGGCAGCACTATTGATGGAGGCGGATAAAGAAGGATATAGTTGACTACGTGTCTAGATGACTCAACTGCCAGCAGGTGAAGTATGAGCACCAGCATCTGGGTGGGTTGCTCCAATAGATAGAGATCCCAAAGTGGAAGTGGGAGCGTATCACCATGGACTTCGTATCTGGGCTCCCACGGACCATGAGGAAGTTTGATTCTATTTGGGTCATTGTGGATCGGCTGACCAATTCCGCACATTTCATTCCCGTGTGTACCACTTATTCATCGGAGCGGTTGACGGAGATTTATATCAGGGAGATCGTCTATTTGAATGGTATTCCAGTTTCTATCATCTCAAACAGAGGTACTCGGTTTACATCGCGGTTCTGGAGAGTTGTGCAATAGGAGTTAGGCACTCGGGTGGAGTTGAGCACGACATTTCACCCCCAGACGGACGGACAGTCCGAGCACACTATTCAGATTCTGGAGGATATGCTCCGTGCGTGCGTGATTGAGTTTGGAGGGTCATGGGATCATTTTCTGCCACTGGCGGAGTTTTCTTATGACAATAGTTATCATTCCAAGATTCAGATGGCGCCGTATGAGGCTTTATATGGTAGGAGGTGTAGATCTCCGGTGGGTTGGTTTTAGCTGGGGGAGGCTAGGCTATTGGGCACATATATGGTCCAGAATGCAATGGAGAAGGTTAAGGTGATTCAGGATAGACTCCGTGCATCCCAGTCCATATAGAAGAGTTACGTGGACAAGAAGGTCAGTGATGTTGCATATATGGTTGGTGAGCGGGTTCTGCTTCGAGTCTCGTCGATGAAGGGCGTCATGAGGTTTGGAAAGAAACGGAAGCTGTGTCCGAGGTTTATTGGCCCTTTTGAGATCTTGGGGCGAGTTGGGGAGGTCGCTTATGAGCTTGCCATACCTCCCAGCCTAGCCGGAGTTTACCCGATATTTCATGTTTCGATGCTCTGGAGATATCACGGTAATCTGTCGCACGTGTTGGATTTTAGTTCAGTCCAGTTGGACAAGGATTTATCATATGTTGCGGAGCCAGTGGCTATTTTGGACAGGCAGATAAGAAAGTTTTGAGGTCAAAGAACATAGCTTCAGTGAAGGTGCAGTGGCGGGGTCAGCCGGCCAAGGCGGCGACTTGGGAGACCGAGCAGGATATGCACAGTCAGTACCCTCATCTTTTCACTACTTCAGGTATGTTCTCTATGCTCGTTTGAGGACGAACGAATGTTTAAGTGTAGGCGGATGTAACGACCTGGCCAGTTATTTTTGGAATTTACGCCCCGGTCCCACCATTAACTACTTCCCCCAAGTTCATTTTCGCTATTTTGGATTGCCGGGAGGTTCGATGTTAGGATTCAGAGTGTTTTGGGACACTTAGTCCCTAAATGAGAGCTTAAGAGTTGAAAATGTTCCGTATTCGGAACAGTATGAAGACGACCTCGGAATGGAAATCCGATGGTTCCTTTAGCTCCGTTAGGTGATTTCGGGGTTGGGAGCGTATTCGGAATGTATTTTGGAGGCTCGTAGCTCATTTGGGCTTGAAATGCCGAAGTTTGAATTTTTGAAGTTTTTGGTCCGATAGTGAGTTTTTGATCCGAGGGTCGGATTGGAATTCCGGAAGTTTCATTAGCTCCGTCATGTCATTTGGGATGTGTGTGCAAAATTTCAGGTCATTCGGGCGAGGTTTGGTTAGGTTTTTGATCGAAAGTGTGTTTTGTTGGAATTTAAAGTTCTTAGGCTTGAATCTTTGATTTAATCGGACTTCCAGTGTTATTTTAGGTGTTTTAGGGATTGGTACAAGTTCAAATAAGGTATTAGGTGGTATTGGTGCTTTTGGTTGAGGTTCCGGGGCCCTCGGGATGATTTCGGGTGGTTAACGGAGAAATTTCTAAGTAATTGCTGCAGCTCGTATTTTTTTTTTCTGATATTTTTGCTTCAGTGGCTTGGGAACCGTAGAAGCGGCCTTGGACGTCGCAGAAGTGGCTTGTGCCCCCTTCCTCAGAAGCCGCAGAAGCGGTGCCATTTCAGCAGAAGCGGTGCCATTTTCGCGAAAACGGCCCCTATATCGCAGATGCGGTCCTGTCCCTTTTAATGAAAATCATAGAAGCGGTTGGTTTTCCGCTTAAGTGGGACCGCATAAGCGGTCCCTTGTCCGCAGAAGAGGTCCCTTGTCCGCAGAAGCGGAAATGACTGTTCAGAATCAATTTTGAGGGTTTAATTTCATAAGTTTGAAAATCGATTGAGAGCTCGGGAGAAGGCGATTTTGAGTGGGTTTTGAAGAGAAAATCATTGGATTTGGGCCATTTGGAGTCGGATACTCGTGGCAAAGGCGCGGTTTCTAGTGATATTAAGCCGGTTCGAAGTAAGTGGCTTGTCTAGCTTTGTGTGGGGGACCTTTTCCCCTTAGGATTTGTTTCTTGATAATTGAGTGCCTTGTACGTGAGGTGACGAGCACGTACTTGAGCCGATTGATGAAAAACCGATTTCACTTAAGTTGTTGATATTTAGCTTTCTTTCTTACTTGACTTATCCTACCTGACAATCATACTTGTTCTAGATTAGGAAAGCATGTTTAGCTGACTTAACTGCCTAATTGCTTAAGTTGTATTGTCTGTACTATGTGAAGCATGCTAGACTAGTTCTATCTGTTGCTCTATCTTTCGTACTTTATTCCTTGATTTGTTTCTGTCTGTGATTGCGCATTTATATTGGGACTACGGATGTGGGATTCCGGTAGCTCTCCCCCTTGTTTGTTTACTTTAGGACTACGAGTTCGATTCCCGGTAGATCCCCCTGCACTTTTACTTTGGGACAGCGTGTTAGATTCCCGATAGATCCCCTTTGCACTCTTACTTTGGGACTTCGGGTTAGATTCTCGATAGATCCCCTGCATATTGATGGTTGGACTACGGGATGATATCCTGGGAAATCCTTCAGATTTACATATGTGATAGACTATGGGACGGTATCCCGGGAGATCCACTGGACAGATGAGAAAAAGGACTACAGGACGGTATCCTGGGAGATCCTCATTGTTATCACTAATATTGAGCTGTACACATTCCGTGTTTACTTTGTTTATTGTGTAGTTGTTATCGTCTTGTTGACCTGTCTTATCTCACTGGTGTACTCATCATTACTGCCATTTCTTTCGTATTGTTAATTTATTATTATATCTTACCTCAGTAGGGCCCTGACCTTCCTCGTCACTACCCAACCGAGGTTAGGCTTGGCACTTACTGAGTACCGCTGTGGTGTACTCATGCCCTTCCTGCGCATGTTTTTCATGTGCAGATCATCCAGGTACCTCTACTCAGGCGCACTATCAGTCAGACAGGAGGATCATGGAGACTTCGAGGTAGTTCTGTTGTGTCCGCAGACCGACGAGTCTTCCTCTTACTCTATCTTTAGTATCTAGTTTTCTATCTTTCGGTTGTTAGAATATTCTGGAGTTTGAGAGCCATACTATACATTCTATAGCCTGTGTTGCCCATGAGTTTCCGGGTCTTTGGGAATTTTAGTAGACTTGTGTTATTGAGTTGTACATGCCGAGTGGCATCCAGTACAGTTACTTTTAGTTATTTAATTTGGTTTTCCTCTGTTTTTCCGCAAATGTCATATTTTCTGCAATATTTGGCTTACCTGGTCGTGGGGACTAGGTGCCATCACGACATGTTCACGATCGGTGAACTAGGGTCGTGACAATAATGGAAGTCCCTCATCCTCACCTGCATCAAAACACCCGGATGTTGGAAATTGGCTCTGAGGCTAATCTGCCTAAACAAAAGAGGAATCTCCAGATTTACTCAATCCAATGTGCTGAACTGTGCACGAGATGTTAAAAACAACGATTTCAGACAACTCCAAAGCAGTTCTTAGCATGTTCGAGGACGAACATATGATTAAGTGGGAGAGAATGTAACGACCCTACATTTTGAGCTCTAGCGTGTTGTTCAGCACTTTGAGGCCATGAGCAACTTCACTTCAAGTATTACGACTTGTTCGCGTGGTCGAAATTGAAATTCGGGAAGTTCGGAGTTGATTTGGAAAGTGAATTCTCATTTCAGAAGCTTTAAGTTGGACGATTCTGACTAAGGTTGGATTTTGAGTAAATGACCTTGGAATTGAGATTTGAAGGTTCCAACAAGTTCGTATGATAATTTTGGACTTGGGTGTATGTCCGGATAAGGTTTTGGATGACCCTGAAGCATTTCAGGACCTATTGTAGAAGTTAGCATTTTGGAAGAATTTCATAAATTTTGGTTGAAGTGCATTTCAATGTTATCGATGTCCGTTTGGGATTTCAATTATGGGAATAGCTCCGTATGGTGATTCTGGTGTTGGGAGCACGTCCATAAGTGGATTCAGAGGTCCATAGGTCATTTTGAGGTCATTTGGCGAAAGTTAGAAATTTGAAGGTTTTTGAGGAATTAGACCGGAAGTGGACTTTTTGATATTGGGGTCGGATTCTGATTCCGAAAGTTGTAGTAGGTTCGTAATTTCAAATTGTGCCTTTTCGAGTGGAGTTGGGAGCTGTTCTAAATCGATTTATTATGATGATTATAGTATATTTTTATTGTTTGCACATTGCTTGACTAGTTTTGGAGCGACAAACACCTGCTAGAGGTGTTAGAGCGATGTTGGAGTCGGTTATCGAACTTCGGAGCGAGGTAAGTCTCCTTTATAACCTTGTAATAGGAAATTAATGCTATAGATGAACTAAATTATTATGTGCTTCTATTTGTGGGGACTACGTACGCACGAGGTGATGAGAGTTCATAAGTAGACACTAGTTATGCCTATGTCCGGGTAGTTGTAGGCTTATATCATGCCTTGTTGATACTGTTATTGATTTATGATTATTGTTTGCCTTGAAAAGGAGAAAGGTTGAGTTTTTTATGAAATGTTTTGAGAGGAGTTGAAATTGAGGAAGTATTTGGGATCTTAAAAGTTTTCATTCGAACTTCGTATTTGTAAAGAATGAAAGAATACTAAATAATAACTTAAGAAATCTACGCTTAACCGCATCTCAAGTATGAATCCACAAGCGGGGTAATTCCTTAAATTTATATTTGACCGCATTGCAAGTATGATTCACGAGCGAGATAATTCCTTAAACTTATATTTGACCGCGTCGTAAGTTTGATCCCCGAGCGGGGTAACTCCTTCAACTACTCTCATGGGAGCGGGCCGATCGCTTCGGCAGGTTAATAGATGCATCTATAGTTTGTGCCGTCCAACCCTCTGCAATGTACAATTTACTTTATTGTTGGATCGGGGCGCGTACGCCTCGGCATTTCCTATCTATATTATCCTCATGGAATCGTGCGTAATATTTGGCAAGAAGCCAGTGTATCTGAGAGTTTTTCCCTGATTTGAATCATGACATCCTCTTTGATGAAATCCACTATATCTATATATATGCTCCAATTAAGGAGGGAACTTGCTAGTTAAGAGCCTGAGTAAATTGTAAAGAGGGAAATTCTACTACGTATTTTATACATATTTGTTTCATATATTTGCTCTGTTTTATATTTATTCACTTCTTTACTGTATCTAATATTATTGGACCACTAGTAAGTGCCGAAGTCAACCCCTCGTCACTACTTCTTCGAGATTAAGCTGGATACTTATGAGGTACACGTTATTTTCGTACTCATACTACACTTGATATACTTTTTGTTTTACAGGCACATGTATGTCTATTGGCCTTATGGGCGCATCGTCGTAATTGATATGGGGACTTAAGTGAGCTGCATCTTATGAGATGATCCGTAACCAGTAGAGTCTCAGTCATAGTACTTGTATTTTTCTTTTCTGTCCAAATTTATATTCTGACAGTTATTGTATTTTATTTTAATTCCTAGTAAATGCTCATGCACTTGGGACACAGGGTTCTGGGATGATGATGGGATATTTCAGTATTGAAATTGGAAAATATTATTATTATTCTGTAAATTTCATCTTTTACTAGTTAAGTTAGAGGAAATTTGTAATCTCAAAAATATAAAAATGAGAATTAATTAACTATTTAGTGTTGGCTAGCATGAAAGTGGTGTCCGGCGCCATCACACACTGTAATGGATTTTGGGTCGTGACAACATGGTATCAGAGCACTAGGTTCACTTAGGTCTCACGTTCATGAGTGAGTCTAGCAGAGTCTTGCAGATCGGTATAGAGACATCTGTACTTATCTTCAAGAGGCTACAAGGCTGTTAGGAGCACTTCCCTTCTTGATTCCTCGTCGTGCGAATTGATCCTTTTGAGGCTTGCACCTCTATTTCTTTCCTATTCAATCTTGTACGACGTGAAGTGCTTGTTATGGATTGGGAGTCGAGGTATTCTCATGGTACTACATAGATGGTGCAAGATATTTCTACCTGCATATTTGATTGGGCTATTACCGTCGTCTTTCGGAAGGTCGTCCTGTCATTTAAGCTCAGCATCAGTATTACCTAAGGTTTTGAGATTTGGCATTGATTGTTATGACGATTCGTGCATTGCTATCACACAGTGTTTGTGTAATAGAAGGATTCTTGTCTAGGCGTCGAGGCAGTGAATGACCTGAAAGGAGGTTGTACACAGTGCATGATTCAGAGATTCAGTATTCTATTTTCGGTAGAGGAAAGGCAATCGGACTACGATTGTTTAGATTTGGATTGATGGAATAACGAGGCTTGGTATTTTCGAGCGTGGTAAAGTTCTCAATTGTGATGTGGTTTCATCGCCCTTGTTGAATGAGTTAAGGCTCTTCGATGTTATGGCCTTCTTCAATTTACCTTCGGGGCAGGGTATTGTGAAATGGTGCCTGAGACGGGGTTGTTAGAGATAACAGAGTGTAGCGATTTCGGAATCGAATTGGTACTTCTAGTATTGATGCCTCAAGAAAGATGATCTTCTAAGAGGTTTAGAGTTGGCAGCGGCTCATTTTTTGGGTGTTGCTGAGATGGATTCGGATTTGGGGAAACAATTGGGCGACGAAGGACAAGGAAGGACATGTGGTAGGTATTTTGCACTGGTTGAATTGCTAGAAGGTCGAATGTGAAAAGTAGAAGTCTAGGAGTTACTTAAAGGAGAGGGTTGAACCAAAATAGGAGAGTGGCAGGGTAACATATGAGTTCTGTGGTAGGATGGTCACACGCCTTGAGGAATGTCTGGAGCCACTTGGGAAATTCATAGTGGACAGCTACTAGGTCCACGATTTTTTATTTGGGTGCAACATGATATCGAGTTTGTAATGTGCTGTTGGACTTTTAGTTCATACCAATGGGGAAGAAGGAATCTTAGTGGGTCTTAGGGTTGTATAATTGTAGCTTCATGCTAAGTGGGAGAGCCCCATAGTTTATGGTTGGACTGCGTGGTTGTCTACTTGTGCAGTTTTTGGTTATCGGTGTACTGGTGGGTTATTACGACTAAGAAAAAAAAATATTAGTGGTAATTTGAGCGAATGATTTGAGGAATATGTTTTATCTTTGGCCTTATCGGTTCATGTTCAGATTTTGGGAAAATTCAGGATTTATGCTTCATGTAGAGGTGATTTATGTTACACCCCGTAAGTTTAACAACCTTGATATCGTTATATATAATATTTGATTTATGCTTCAAATATGTTTTACATATACACATAATATGAGAAAGTTTATGAGATTTTTATTATTGTAAAGATAGAAATTATTTTCTCACAAGAAAAGAAGGCTATCTTTTTACCATTTTAAGAATTAAGTGTAGGAAAATTTTTTCTGAGAGAATATATATATATATATATATATATATATATATATATATATATATATATATATATTTTTTTTTTTTTACATGGCTGTTTTAATGAAATAATAGTGTATGTATTTATTTTATATGGTATCACATGACCATGATAGTAAGTTATAAAAAGTGTGTTAAGAGTGAGTAGTATTTTAAATAATTTGAAATAATTCTTAATTATACGGATAATTAATTAATTATCGGGTAGCGAGATACTACCTAATTGAATATTGGGTAAAGTTTAAATTTCCCAACAGGGGGATTACGTGGCAGCAAGCCACTTTCCAAACAAGTGACTCATAGTCACTTTGGATTATGTGGCAACCTAACATGATAATCAAAAGACACCTTTATTCATATAACCATAGATGTCTGTATGTCCCATTTTTGTACACATAATCAGTTTGCTTTGTGATGAGATTGCCTGTATATCGTTGGAACAACCGATAGAATATTATAATATTGGAATGTGACGGAATTACTTTTTGTTAATTGAATAAAGTGGGTGCTAAAGTTGAAGGTGTAAGGCTCCTCGCTGCTATTCAGAAGATAAGGGGCTTTATCTTCCCATATATCCTGGACTTTGTATGCTTGGTATACACTGGACTTAAATTGCATTTTGAATAAATAAAATAATTCCAATACCTGAATGTGAACCCACTAAAACATGTTTCCGATTTTGGTCAACAAACGTAATTTAGGAAGTTCTCTTTATCATCCACTTTCACTCCTCATTAATGTTTGGCATTTGCTGTACTATTCTTGTTGTTTTGGTAGCTATAGAAAGTCAGAAAGTAAGGATTCACACAGAGTTTTATGGATTTTTCGCTACTTCGATCCGCCGTTACGTGTTTTATCGCAATTAACGTGTGTTAGAAGGATTGCCAAGAGAATCGACTCAGGTATGTTAAGGCCATCCCTTCTTTTTTTTTTGGTATGATCAATACGACACAAACGAAACGAGCAAATGCACAACTTTCATAAATTACTCTATTCGTAGAAATGCTAGAGATGTGTTTATTCTTCTTCTTCCATAAGTCTTATTATTCTATCATCTGTTCATGGGTCTCAGAAATATAAGTATTTGATAAAGTTTATCCGAAAGGTAAATTGATTTTTATGGCATTCCGAGAAAATCTTATTAACGTATTTCTTATGCATTTCATGTGTTGCATTCATTTACACTGACCCATGACCAGATGGCATTATATACGTGTATATATGTATATGGAATATGGGAAAGGTTACAGTGTTATATACGCACCACCACCTGATCAGCTGATATACATTGATGATTTTGCCCACAGTAGCTGAGATGATATGATGGGATGCCCTCAAAGGTCTGATGATGTTATGAAATATGTACCTATGCACGACATGACATTCATACACATATGAATGACTCTATAAGTATTCATGACTTACAAAGTTATCCAGACTTAATGGTTGAGTTATTTATGCTATATTTCTTCCATGTATGTTATGTACTTATTTATGTGCCTTACATACTCAGTACATTATTCGTATTGACGTCCCTTTTGCCTGGGGACGCTGCATTTTATGCCCGCAGGTATAGATAATCAATTTGACGATCCCTCATAGTAGACGAGATTGGCATTCAATGAAGGATCAGTAAGACTCCACCTCATTTGGAGTGTAGCCGATCTATGAGTCATCGTGTTAGTGTTTTTCTACAGACTTATGGATAGGCCGATGCCCTGTCCCATTTGATGTCAAATAATCTTAGAGGCTTTTTAGAAAGAGGTTCATTTTGTACAGTATGTCAGAGACCTTGACAACCCATATGTATTCATGTTTTAAGAACGATAGTTTATTGATACAGTATTTTCCTACTTATAGTTATGCATTACAAGTTGTGGTCATATTGGCTCATGATTGTTAGAAGAAGAAAAATGAGTTATGTAGTGGTTCGCTCGAGCCAGCACGACACCGGGTGCCAGCCATGCCTCCCTAGGTTTGGGGCGTTACTATTTAGAAGAAAGGTGATTCAACCGGGTGCTTCTTTGAGAGGGTGTTCATGTGCTAGCAAAGCCTTGGGGGTTTGATTATATTCGGGACCAAGTCAGAGCGGGTGACTCTCAACAACAGTCCTAGTGGATTCAAAGGTTAAAGTGTGGTGCCTATGGAGTTCAAATCCATGTTACGGTTAAGTATCAAGCTTTTACAGCGGATTATGAAAAGGGCTTGGAGTGTTCTATGTTATCTTCGGTCTGCGGTGTAGTATTGGAGTAATGGGAGAAACGCGCAAGGAGGGTATGAAATGGTTCGTGGGTTTTGAGATGACGTGGTCTCATGAAATCAGGCCAGTCAAGACAAGTACAGAGTTGGGTTCGTGATATTTTGAATGGGTCTATTATTATTCCTAAGTCAAGCCCAGAGTAAATTAGAAGAAATCGAATCAGTTAGCAATGGTTGAATTGGCACGATGGTGGTAATGATCAGTTCCTTCCGTGATAAGTTATACATGTGCTTGGTGGCAATGTGCGCGAGGCTTGACGGCCGCCGTAATTGATTTTATGTGAAGTCATTCGACTGTTATGGCCTGCTATTTATAGATAGATCCTGGAAGGGTTATGATGGTTTAGATCATGACTCGAGGTTGTATTTTCTGCGGTTACACGAATCCAGTTACGTGTTGCAATGGTTCTCTTGAAATGTGTTAAGTAAAAGGTTTCTATATAATGAAGTGTTTACCTTGTTTGTTGTTCAGGAGTTATGATGAAATTCGTGTACTCTTGCGCATTGGCATGATTATGTGCATCAAGTAGCATGAGATTTTGAAGTTGAGGATAAATTTTGTAGTTTGGTGTCGACAAGAATGCCACCAGCTTGGATGAGCAGGGAAAAATGATTCTGATGGTTAGAGTAAGCTGATGTTGTCTTGTGTAAGAGGCTTTAAGTACAGATTTCAGATTTTTGATTTTCTTTACAACATTAGTGTGGCCGGTGGTATGGGTGTAGGATTTCAAAAATATGTATTCTCTTTTCATGAATATATTTTTTTTAACAAAAATGTTACAATTCTTTTTTATGTCATAAAATAAGTACGTAAAAAAATTATTTATATTTTAATATAGTTAGTTAAGTTATACATTATACGAAATATGAGTGTAGGATTTCAATAGTATAGGAGAGACTCAATGAGTTATTGGCTCGGCAGTCGGTTATTAATTTCTTCACATCTCTTCCGTCGTGGCGGTATTGCAGGAGTTGAAACAAGACTTATATATGTCATGAGGTGCGTTGCGAGTATCAGATTCGTGAAATTTCAGCTATTTTTATTAAAGGATGTTATTATGGTCATGTAAGTTATGCAGTGCATAGTGTTGATACAACAAATGTATGCAACCATGTATTAGTGCTCGCATGGAGACTGATTTGGTGTTCGTATGCTGAAAGCAGGCCTGACAGAAGATTTCGGATGTTGGAATTTGGCTTTGAGGCTAATCTGCCTAAACAAGAGGGAAATCTCTATATTTACTCGAGCCAATGTGCTCAACTGAGTTGTGGTAGCATAGGTAAGTGCACAAGGTGTTAAACAACAATTTCAGAACACTCCAAAGCAGTTCTTAGCACGTTCGAGGACGAACTTATGTTTAAGTGGGAGAGAATATAACGACCCGTTATTTTGAACTCTAGCACGTCATGCGGAGATTTGAGGCCATGTGCAGCTTCACTTCAGGTATTACGACATGTTCGCATGGTCGGAATTGAAATTCGGGAAGTTCTGAGTTGATTTGGAAAGAGATTTCTCATTTCGGAAGCTTTATGTTGGAAGATTCTGACTAAGATTGGATTTTGAGTAAACGATCTCAGAATCGGGATTTGAAGGTTCCAATAGGTTTGTATGATGATTTTGGACTTGGGTGTATGTCCGGATCGTATTTTGGATGACCCAAGAGCGTTTCGGCACCTATTGTGGAAGTTAACATTTTGGAAAAATTTCATAAATTTGGGTTGAAGTGCATTTCAATGATATCGATGTCCGTTTGGGGTTCTGAGTCTGGAATAGCCTCGTATGGTTATTTTCGTGTTGGAAGCGCGTCCGTAAGTGGATTTGGAGGCCTGTAGGTCATTTTGGGGTCATTTGACAAAAATTAAAAATTTGAAGGTTTTTGAGGAGTTTGAACGGAAGTGGATTTTTTAATATCGGGTTCAGATTCTGATTTCAGAAGTTGGAGTAGGTTCCTTATGTGAAATGTGAGTTGTTTGAAAAATTTGAGGTCAATCAGACGTGATTTGATAGCTTTCGGTATCGAATGTGAAAGTTGGAAGTTGTAAAGTTCATTAAGCTTGAATTGGGGTGCGATTCATAATTTTGATGTTGTTTGATATGATTTGAGGCCTCGATCAGGTCCGTGTTATGTTATTAGACTGGTTTGTATGATTGAACGAGTTCCTGGGGCCTCGTGTGTGTTTCGGAGGTGTTTGGGTTGTATCGCGCTCTTATTTGATGTTTCAGCATCATTTCTTTGGGCATAAAGGGCGCTAGCTATATTGAGAAAACAACCTTTTATTTGTGATTGGATTGAACCATTAGATCCTTATTGTAATTACGGATCAAGAAGGATTTCTGGGTTGACCGGTCAACGCAAAATTTTCTCTTCGCGAACGCGAAGGTCTCCCGCGAAGGCGATGAAGAAAAATCGCTTGGACAATGTTTTAAACCGAGGATTTTAGTATTTTTTGGCATATTCTTGAGTTCAAAAGCTCCGTTTGAGGTGATTTTCACGGCATTATTCTCATCTCAACAAGGGGGTAAATATCTGACCTTTATTTTGATATTTCTACATGATTATTTCTGTTGGTTTCTATTTCTATCCGTGTTTGGATTGTAGAAATTGGGATTTTGAGCCCTAAAGTTAAAAAATGGTAAATTCTTGATTTAAGGGTCGATTCATGGACGAAATTGGATGAATTTTTTGACATATACCATATGAGTTATGGGTAATATTTGTTTTCAATAATTTTTGAAATACGGGACGTGGGCCCGAGGGTTGACTTTATTGACTTTTTGAGCGAAGTTGGGAGCTGTTACAAATTTATTTATTATGAGTATTATTGTATATTTTTATTGTTTGCACATTTCTTGACTAGTTTTGGAGTGATGGACACCAGTTTGAGGTGTTAGAGCGATGTTGGAGCTGTTTATGGAACTTCAGAGCGAGATAAGTCTCCTTTCTAACCTTGTAATAGGGAATTAACCCCATAGGTGAACTAAATTATTATGTGCTTATATTTGTGGTGACTACGTACGCTCGAGGTGACGAGAGTTCGTACATAGCTACTAGCTATGCCTATGTCCGGGTAGTTTAGGCTTATATCATGCCTTGTTGATATTGTTATTGATTTATGGTTGTTTTTTTTCTTGAAAAGGAGCGAGATTGAGTTTGCTTATTAAATATTTTGAGAGGAGTTGAAATTGAGGAATAATTTGGGATCTTAAAAGTTTTCATTCGAACTTCGTATTTTGTAAAGACCGGAAGAATACTAAATAATAACTTAAGAAATCTATGTGTAACCGTGTCGCAAGTATGAATCCAAAAGCGGGGTGATTCCTTAAACTTATATTTGACCGCGTCGCAAGTATGATTCGCGAGTGGGTTAATTCCTTAAACTTATATTTGACCGCGTCGCAAGTATGATCTGCGAGCGGGGTAACTCTTTCTACTACTCTCATGGGAGCGGGCCGATTGTCTCGGCAAGTTAATGGATGCATCTATGGTTTGCGCCGTTCGACCCTTGGCAGTGCACAATTTCCTTTTGTGTTGGATTGAGTCGTACGCCTTGGCATTTCCTATATATATTATCCTTATGGAGTCGTGCGTAATATTCGGCAAGAAGCCAGTGTATCTGAGAGTTTTTCTCTGATTTGAAAAATGACAATCTCTTTGATGAAATCCAGTATATCTATATATATGCTCCGGTTACGGAGGGAACTTGAGTAAATCGTAAAGAGGGGAATTGTACCACGTATTTTATACTTGTTTGTTTTAAATATTTACTCTATTTCATATTTATTCACTTCTTTACTGTACTTGATATTATTATACAACTAGTAAGTGTCGAAGTCGACCCCTCGTCACTACTTCTTCAAGATTAGACTGGATACTTATTGGGTACACATTATTTTTATACTCATACTACACTTGCTATACATTTTGTTGTATATGTACATGTACGTCTAGTGATCTTGTGGGCACAACAGTATGATTGACATGGGGATTTAGGTGAGCTGCATCTTATGAGACGACCCCAGCCAACAGAGTCTCCTTCAAAGTACTTGTATTTTTCTTCTCTGTCCAATTTATATCTCGGACAGTTATTGTATTTTATTTTAATTCCTAGTAAATGCTCATGCACTTGTGACACCAGGTTCTGGGATGATGATGGGATATTCAGTATTCTATAAATTTCATCTTTTTCTAGTTAAGTTGAAGGAAATTTATGATCTCAAAAATATAAAAATGAGAATTTAATTAACTATTTAGTGTTGGCTAGCCTGATACTGGTGTCCGACGTCATCACGACCTTTAATGGATTTTAGGTCGTGACATTTACACTCTCATAACATGGCACGACATCACTCTTCGTGCTTTACACTCACATAACATGGTACGACATCACCCTTTGTGCTTTTACTCTCAATAATATGGCACGACATCACCCTTTTGTGCTTTACACTCTACCTCACATGATAATATATAAGCAATGGCATGGCATCCCCTTCGTGCTTTACACTCTTCCTTACCAAACATATGTATATCAATGACAAACAAGGCAGGAAGCATAAATAACATCAAGGAGTGTTTTAATGGATATTCTAAACAAATCCCAATCACAACTTTTCAAGTCAACAATGATTCAAAAACCCTCAAGAGTCGTATTATTCAAATACTTCGACAAATCTCACAAATGATCCAAAACACAAGTATAGATCCTAGTATCTCAAGAATATTGGCCGTAGTAATGTAGTAATGATTACACATAGTGATGACCGAATTAGACACGTCAATGTATTCTCAGAAATTCGTCAAATTTGTTCAAGTTATAATAAGCTAAGTTTTGATTTCTAACATTTAATACTATATTCTTAGTATCTAAGAGTTGACGTGCCCCGTTTTCTCGCGAAAGCCGATTTTGATGTTGTGACAACTCTTTTGGACGGGAGATAGAATGCTAAAAGAAGAAGAGTCGCCACCTAATGATTTTTAAGGTGCGTTAGGGCACCTATTATGTAGATAACTCTGTTAGACTAGTCAATACCTCCAAAGATCGGGTAAGGGGTCAAATTACCTCAAAGAGAAGGTGTTAGGCATTCTTCGAGGTCAACAACTGTGGGTCCCGACTGAACTTAAGACTATGTGGATTATAATTAGGCAAGATGATCAGATAACAAAGAAAGGTCAAAGCGATTTGTTATAACACGACGACAATTGATAAAAATATTAATGGCTGTCACACCTCCTTTTGGCGCTACCGCACCCCGCGAAGGGCGCGGTAAAGGGAGTTTTTCCAATTAAAGGACA
>MU722419.1:0-23629 GCA_026770625.1 Nicotiana glauca
TCAAGGGGCAATGTACAAGCCCTTGACATGAATTCTGCCCGATCCTCGTCAAGACACATTGTTAGGGGCTAACAACTCCTTTGTGTTTGTTCTTATGATTTCAAGGCTAGACCATGAAGAACTCTGGTCCATCCTTTGGTCAATTTTAGCTCATGGCTGTTCTCCGGTCATCTGTGGTGTTTCTCCGGCTAGCTATGACCATTTGAGTCGGATCTTTGACTCTCTTGGTTAGATTGATAGCTTTCAAGGCCTTCTCGTTGTTTTTGGGTTCTTCCAAAACCCTAAGCTCTAAGGTTCTTTCGATTTCTTTTAGATCTGCTTCAGATCTATGTTTGTGTTAAACTTCTAAGCATTTTTCTCGAAATTTCTTTTAAAACTCTACTTTCAAAACTCTTTATCTTTTCCGATTAGGGTTTTCTTGTTAAGTTATTTCGAAATATTTCTCTGATTTTCTGGATATAATTTTGCTATGTTTGCTTATATCATTCTTCTACCTGGGTTTGCATGTTAAAAGCCTTATTTTCTTTTGACTGTTTATTAGACGAATCCTTCTTGTTTGAGTTTTGTCTGATTCGCTTGTTTATCCTCTTTTAAAACTCTAGTATTGTTGAAAACCCCACCGCTTTGGGTCTGAGACCGTTCGTTTAATTACATGACTCGATTGGAAGTTCTTTATTTCAAAATCTCTTATTCCTTTGTGTGATTCTTCTGATTCTGGATTTCTATCTTATCTAAAACTCGATTATGCTCGAAACCCTAATTTTTCAAAGGGGGTTTTCTTCACCTGCTACTGTGAGATCTTCACATGCTTTGATATTCTATGTTTCTTCACTACTAAGTCAATGAAGTTGACCTATGTGACTATCATGTTTCGAATGTTTGCTATCTACTAACTTTGTGTTTTTATTGCATGTTGCTTCTCTTTACCATAGTTTGGCCTCGCATGTCTAGTGTTGGTCCACTCTATTTATATGCTGAATTTCCTTCTTGACTGATCTTCCATCTTGGACTGATTTCAAACCTTTCTTTTGTGAAGTTCTGATTGCACTCGTCTGTTAAGTTTAATTGATTCTTTTCCTTGTTTTGCCTTACTGAATCCCTTCCCAAAATTAGTTTATTCTTGTACTTAGAATTGATTACTTACTCAATTGTTTTACTGTTTCTTTTATGGCAACTGTCAGTTTTCCTACAAATTGATTTCTTTCCTTATTATGAGCCTGTCATTACCCGTTAAGTAAGTGATCCCTTAATTAAAGGCAATCATGTGTGTAATTGATTCTGAATAGTGATTGTTTCCATGTTTGTGGCTTACTAACTTCTCTTTTACTCGTTTTCAAAAGCTATAAATGCCCTGTTTTTCTCTTCTTTCATACACGAATACTTTTTGTTCTGAGCACACACTTACACTCAAAAAACTCTTTCTTGCTTTTTTACTATTTGTGCTACTGCCTGTTTAGCCGGCTGAAAGCCAAGGCTATACTTTGAAGTTCTGTTTACTTTTCTTTACTGCACTTTGCTTCTCTGACTAGTATGTCCTAACTAAGTTTTCAGCATCAATAACAACATGTTTCTTTCATTCTTGTTTGTCTCCAGTTTGTATTTAACTAATTTCCATCATTAAGCATGTTGTATTCTGCCTTTTTTGTTCTGAATTAATGGTTTTGTTATTTACTTATCATGGCTTGTGAACCTTAAATCCCCACACCAATGTGTTTGGTATCTATGTTTGGTATGAGGCATGCGAGCATTGAACATTGCTGTCCATGACCCAGACTTTATCCCCCGGGATCATAACCTCCATGTTTTCTCTAGTTGTTGTGTGTTCTGGTGGGCTTATAGGCATGCCAACATCTTCTATTGTTGTGCATGCCCCAAGCTGACCCTTGCCTAAGTACATAGGCTCTTTGCTATGAATTTCCAACCCCTAACCCCCTTTGTATGAAGTTATCAACTCTGTACTTGTTTTCCTACCACCTTTTACCCCTCTCCTTTCCCCCTCAGTTATAAACCATATTCCTACACTTACATTATCTTTTTAGACTTAAGTTATGCCCCTCTTATGTAAGCCTTGCCTTAGGACCCATGATCTGCCTCTGAACTTGGACACTTAAGGGCTGGCCCTTCTATACTGCATGAATCTCTATCTGATTAATGCAACTTGGGTGTGAACACTGCCCAGGGTTCTTTTGAGACCCTTGGGGAACTTTGACACATTCAATTCTGAGAAAGGCTTTGAAACAATGGCATCTTAAGGCAGTTTATTCGATAGCTCAGAGAGGAACCAAGAATCAGGCTTCCTCTGGATGTATCTTTTTTGTATTTTTCCGATGTAGTTTAGTATTTCTGGTTTGTAATAGTGGGGATGGCTAGTGAAAAAGAGTGGGTAATTATGCATGTCAAGGATAGAAAATATGCCTCTATGACTACTATTAATTCTGCATATCCAAATAGCGTTTAGAAACCATATCTATAGGATATTTCAATTTTGCATATTCAAACTGCACTTAGAAAGCATGCCTATAGGACTGTTTCATATCCTGGGCGTTCAATTCTGCGCCTTAGACACCATGCCTATAGAGTTTTATTTGTTTAAAATTCTGCATGTCTAATTCTGCACACTTAGATAACTTTCCTATAGGACTTCATTTTAAATTTTGCACGCTGATTACCACTTAGACATCATGCTCTAGGATTTAAATGGCTATAAATTAGTACCATGTTCAAAATTAAAATCAGTACATTAGATATCATGTCCATAGGAGTTAAAACCAATAATAATGGATCCTATCATCTGGAAAAAAAAAAATTGAAACTATTCTAATTTAAAATCAATCTATTCTGAACCAGTGCTTAAGTAACTTAATCTCTCCTTGTTAACACGATTTAGCAAGCATTCCTATAGGATTTCAAACCATTAGTTTTAAGCTGAGACTACGCTTAGAATCAGTAATAGATGCATGTCCCTAAGATGTTTCCCCCTAAACACTTAGGCAAGCCTTAGGAAGTAATAATAATAAAACGGAACTCGCCTCTGTTATTTGTTTAAGTGTTACAACAAGCAGGCAGGCATGATTCGTGTTTCCTAACTGAGTCATGTAATAGACCAAGCCTGTTGTAACAACAATGATCTCTTCCCTCATGTATTTTTAGAATCGGACTTTACTTATTTGTTTAAGTCATGCTATTGGATTATTTTGTTTGAGAGGGTATACTTGAGCCTTATGTGTTTATGTGCTTTCCCCTTGAATGTGCACTCTTTTATATATTTTGTATGTCGCCTTAGATTTTTCACCTTTGAAACTTCAAGTTAGCCCAATATCCCTCCCTTTTAGGATTAATAGTCCTAAGTGCCTCCGGGACTAATAGGAATGGGGCGGGTAATAGCATGCAATAGTGATTGAGACCAATCTGCGCTTTAGCACCTTAAACGGGATGGGAAAGGGTAGATATGGATATGATGACCGGTGCGCTAATACCACGTATAGCCCTTCTTTTATGGAGTAATTACCGGATATTGCATTGATGTGATCCATATTTTAAATAAACCTAGGACCCCCTTCCTTTATGTTTCTTCTCTTTTAAAAGCATTTCCACCCCTTGTTTAAAATCAGACTTAATTGCTCTTTCATACGTCATTTACTTTCAAACGGTTGTTCATTAAAATCCTCTCTTATTTGAGCCTAATCTGTTTATATATCAATTGAACCAAATTCACAAAGAACTGCCTGGCCGGGAACCACACTAGTGGCTCTTGAGAGGTGCCTAACACCTTCCCCTTAGGATAATTTCAAGCCCTTACCCTATATTTGGTTATCAACGAACTTAGAAATGAACATTGAAGGAGTCCTAATGCACCATAAATTATTAGGTGGCAACTGTTCAAATGCAAAACCCAGTTCCCAAAAGGAACGAGTTTCCTATACCAAATGTTATAAACCTGATTTCGCGAGAAAAAAAGGGCGCGACACCAGGTCTAGAATACAACCCCAGGTTTAAACCTAGAATAACATAACCTCATGCCGGATACCTAGTAGGAACGTTTGTTTGCATCACGTGCATTTGACTTTGGGAACTTAACACAGGGTTGGTCCGTCTAGGACATGTGTACCCAAAATAAAAAACTATTCTGGTGCATCTTACGTACTATTTGTATATTTATTTGCTTCGCCTTGTATATTGACCGGCTAAGGAAATAAAAACAACAGAAAAACCAAGAGTGAGGTAGGATAGAGAATTCAACTGGTTCTGAAAACCCGGTATTTGAAAATGCCTCAAAACTCTGCCAAAATTTTTGAAGAAAAAACAAAGAGGAGGCGAGATACGTAGGCAAACCTCATCGGTTCCGGCTCTAATTTTTAAAAAATTCAAAAATATTTTCCGTAAGTTCCTTCTTAGAAGTCTTTCCTTAGAAAAGTAAAAAAAAAATTAAAAACCAAAACCAAAAATATTTACTTCTTTTCGAAGTGTTTCATATGAAAAAGAAATTTAAAAAATTAAGAATAAATGAAAATAAAAATCCAAAATACGAGTTTCCTTTGTTTTGAAGTATTTTCCCAAAATTTTAAAAAAAACAATAGAAAAAAGAATCCAAAAAAATTATTCTTTTCCTTCGCTAAAAGTCTTTCTTTTGTAAATGTAAAAAAAAAAAATTAAAAATTGAAGTCCAAAAATATTTTTTTTCTTTAGAAGTACTTTTGTAATTTTTAAAAAAAAATCAGAAATCTAAAATATTTTTCTTAAAGGTCCCTCTTTCGAAAATTAAGAGGCAACATCCAAAATCCAAAAATATTTTCTTTCTTCTTTAGAAAAAGAGAAAACAAATAAAAATTCAAACAAAAACATTTTCTTTTTTTACTTTTGAAATTCCCAAAGTTCAAATCAAAAGAAAGGAATTTTTAGAACTTTTTCTTTCAAAAAAAAATTAAAAATAAAAATCCAAAATATTTTCCTTGTTCGAAGCTTTTGATGTATGATTTGCCTATTTAAAAATATTGAATAAATTAGAAAAAAAAGTTAGTTAGCTCATTTACTCCGTTCCTGGTATCCCTGAACTACGTAATGATCTGATTCATGCGGTGTCGTGATACGTGGGCAATACTCATCGGATTTGATCATAGCTATAGACAACCTGAGTAAAAATAAACCAAAAGAAGGGAGAGAAAAGAAAAGTAAAATCGAATGAAAAAAGAGTGGACAAAAAAAAGGCAAAAGAAAGAAAAAGATTCAGGATTTGAAAGTTGATAAAAAGAAACGGCAAGGCCCGGATGAGACATACAACCGTAACAAACATTTAGGCACATTTAACTGTTCAGTTGCATTGCATCCCCCAATATGCGATTCTCTATCTGTTAAATGTCTCGAACTAACCGGTTTGTTGTGTATACTATTAAGAATTTAAGTGGTTGGTTTTGTGGTAATCTGGATTCACACCCTTATTTCCTGAGATCTAAAGGAAGTATCACTATGACATCAGAAAGTCACCTACCCATCATTGAGCCCGAAGATAGCCCGACATCAGTTATCCCGCAGCCAGAGTCAGCGGTTGCTGAGGAAAATAGAAGGCTACGACGCCATATGCTAGAAATGTGGGACACATGGTGTAACAGCAGGAAACCACCCAGTACTGTCCCTGGTTTCCCTGAATTTATCCCCAGGATGGGAGGAACTACCAATGTCCCCATCCCACTAACCAACCCATTCATCCTGTTTGGGTACCCCATCATGTCAGCTAATTTCAGCGGTACGCCCCTCGGCACCGTTTTCAGGAATAACATCTATAGTGTTCACAGCACAACCAGACTCTACTATGGCACAACCAACATTACCTCGACAAAGCTTTGAACCATCAACTTTCACTTTCCAAATACCCCAATTTCAATTGCACTTCGCTCAGGTTACCCCAAATTCCTATCCTCAGCACCTATAATGTGAGTCTCCCATAGAACAAGAGAAAGCCGTGAGGAATCCTGAACAAGAAGAGATAGCACAAAAAATGAAAAGCATCGAGCAAAGCCTCAAGAATATGCAGGGCTTGAGTGGCCACAAGAGCGTGTCCTATGCTGATCTGTGCATGTTCCCTCACATGCATTTACCTGTTGGCTTTAAAAATCCAAATATCGAAAGATATGACGGGCATGGAGATCGGATCGCTCACCTAAAGCAATATTGTAACCAGCCAAGAGGTGCTGGTGGAAAATAGGAGTTGTTAATGGCCTACTTCGAAGAAAGCCTTACCAAAATTGCTTTTGAGTGGTATATGAACCAAGACATCTCTCATTGTCACATATGGGACGAACTGGCACGGGATATTGTAAGGCAATTTCAATACAACGTGTATATAGCCCCAAACATGAATTCTTTGACCAACTTCAAAAAGAAAGCCTCGGAAAGTTTTCGGGAATACACTATCAAATAGCGTGAACAAGCGGCCAGGGTATAACACCAATGGATGAGACCGAGATGGTCAATGTTTTCTTATAGGCCTAAGAGGTCGATTATTTCCAAAACATGATGTCTGCTATGGGCAAACCGTTCGTGGAGGCCATAAATATTGGAGAAATGGTAGAAAATGACCTGAAAATAGGCCGCATCATAAGTCAATCAGCTATAAGAGCCACTTCCCAAGCCATCCAGAGCGGCTCGAGAAGTTTAGCAAACCGGAAGAAGAAAGAAGAAGGAGCCATGATGGTTTCAAGCCTGAGAAACTCTCGTTAACCCCGGGATTATTTTGGTTATCCTTCCAGGACCCCGAAACATTACTACCCCCACCAGGATGCAATTTATGCCATGGCCCCGCATCCTTATACGGTAATGAATGCCCAACCATACACACGGCCACAACAGCCTTACAACCAAAACATAGCTCCACCTCTAAGAAATAATCCTCCTCACCAAGCTCCGTATAATCCCCCTCCACCACGGAACAATTACCAATATAACACACGCCCCCGTGAACCACCCAAGAAGGTTGACTTCACCCCTATTGGTGATTCTTATTCCAGCATGTTCTCGAAGTTAGTCTAAACGGGTTTGCTGCCAAACAGGCAGAATTCGAAATCTCCATCTTACCGACCAGGTACCAGGTGTGCTTATCACTCAGGGGTGGAAGGGCATGACATCGAAGATTGTTGGACCCTTAAGAGAGCAGTCAAGAATCTGATAGAATAGAAATAGTAGTGCTAAGGGATGAGAAAGTCCCTAATGTAACAACAACCCGTTACCGGCTTACAACAATGGGCCGATTATTGAGATGATCTATGAGGACAAAGAATTTGACCTGGCATTAAAAGCTATCATTGCCAGCACTGACTCAGAAAAGAAACCCAAAGTGGTGGCAAAACAGGTTAGAAATGAGAAGAAGATAAATTTGACTCCCCAAAGAGCAGAAAAAGCGGTAGAAACAAAGACAGGGTCAGCACCTGCCAAAGATGCCATTCTCTACGTTCCTAGGGCCCCTAGGAGGGAAAAACTCCTATTGAGCCCTCCTAAAAGATTTGAACAAAAGAAAGCCACACTGAATATTCCAAAGATGTATGTACCCAAAGGGACTTATGTGGTGCAAAGACCAACAATTCCACCCAGGCTGGATGAACCTTTGGTTATCAGCCAGTACTATAGAATCCCATGAAAGATCCCACTGTCGTCCCTTGGAACTACAAAAAGACGGTGGTCACACAAAAAGGAAAGGAAATTATGGGAGAGGTAAATGAAATGAACCAATCTGGGAAGCAAAGTAGAAGCGGTTTCCACTCAAGAAGTCGGTTAGTGCCGAAGAAGCGGAGGAATTTTTTTGGAAGATGAAAACCTCGGAGTATGATGTAATCGATCAACTTAGAAAGACTCCTTCCCAGGTTTCACTATTGTCCTTGATGATAAGCTCAAATAAACATCAAAAAGTGCTTCTAAAGATGTTGAATAAGTGTATTTTCCGATTGAGACCACGGCTAAACAATTGGAAAGAATGAAAGAGCAATTTTTCAAGGTTAACCTAATCTCTTCAGCCGAAGTGACTTGCCTCCAGAAGGAGCCACCCACAACAAAGATCTTCACTTGATTGTCAAGTGTGAAGGATATTATGTGAAAAGGGGTTATATTAGACGGTGGATCTGGAGTTGATATTTGTCCTCTATCAACATTACAAAGGATGGAAATTAGGTCTGAAAGGATTAGACCTAACAATGTTTGCGTATGTGCTTTCGACGGTGTCAAGCGGGATATGATAGGGGAAATTGACTTGGTCTTAACTATTGGCCCTGTAGATTTTGAAGTAACATTCCAAGTTTGGACATGGACACTTCCTATAACGTTCTCTTAGGAAGACCATGGATCCATGTCGTTGGAGCCGTGCCCTCTATTCTCCACCAAATAGTCAAGTTCAAACATAAAAACCAAGAAATAGTTGTCCACAGAGAAGATAAATAGTCAATCTATAGGGACCCGTCAGTCCCATGCTTAGAGGCGAGAGAGGGTAGTGAACACATCATCTACCAAGCCTTTGAAATCCTAGTTGCCGACCAGTGAGAGTAAGGAACCCCATGTCCTCAATCCTGCTTATCAAACACATCAATCATGGTTGCCAGTGAAATGATCAAACATGGGAACAAGCTCAGGAAAGGGCTCGGGGTATCATTACAAGGCATCATAGAGCCCGTAACTTTGACTGTCAACGAGAAGTTCTTTGGCATAGGTTTTCAAGCTATCGATGCCAACATAAAGTGGGCTGATAAACGTAAAACAAATGGGTAAGCCCTACCTTAGCCAGTCCCGCACCTCGCCAGGTCATTTGTTAGGCCAAGGTATATAGAAGAAGAAGAAGAAGAAGAAGAAGAAAAAGAAGAAGAAGAAGAAGAAGAAGAAGAAGACGAGGTCTTCACGATCAAAGAAATTGAGGACATTTGTGGGGCAATGAGGCAAATGTTGTACGAGGTTCACATGGTCCAACCAGGCGAAGGCTAAAGAACTGACGAGGTGCAATACATGGGGACAAATGCTAAACTTCAAAATTGGAAGGCTACTCCATTACCAGTCAGGCAGGAATCCCGGTAGTTTAGTATTGCCATCTTTTATGCATTCCGAATTATTTTAGGGTGTAACTCGAATGTTTTTAGTTTGTTGTATTTTAAATTCCTATTTAAACCCTCCTATCTTAAAATTCAATGAAATGAAATCGATATTTAATCGTCTATGAATCTTTTTCTATTATTCCTTCTAATTTTGTTATTTTTTTCTTATCTTTCCCTTTTTAGTTCTATCTGCTGATTTAAATAACATGACATGCTTGCGGACTTCATGTCCAGATCCTAACATGCTGACTAACTATGAAATAATGAATCAAGAACCAGAATATGATGAAGATGAGGCTTTTAGGGAAATAAATCAAGAATTAGAACAATTTAAGAATAAGCCTAAGCCAAACCTAAATGAAACCAAGCCAGTCAATTTGGGTAGTCTAGAAGAGATACGGGAAACCATGATAAGCATTCACGCCAATGAAAGCACTAGAGATGCATTGATCCAACTTTTGTTCGAATTCAAAGACGTGTTTGCATGGTCCTATGATGATATGCCAGGACTGGGTATTGATTTGGTAGTGCATAAATTACCAACTTATCCTAGTTACCCACTTGTCCAACAAAAGCAGAGAAAGTCTAAGACAGATACCAGTGATAAGATCAAAGAAGAAGTCACCAAACAGTTAAAAGCTGGTGTGATCCGAGTGGTCCGAGATACCACGTGGTTGGCAAATAAGGTCCCAATGCCGAAGAAAGATGGGAAAACTCGAGTGTGTTGATTATCAGGATTTGAACAAAGCAAGCCCAAAGACAAACTTTCCATTTCTAAACATCCACATTTTTGTCGACAATTGTGCCAAACATGAGATACAGTCTTTTGTAGATTGTTATGCCGGAAACCACCAGGTTCTAATGGATGAAGAAGACGCAGAAAATACAGCATTCACTACGTCCCGGGGCACGTACTATTTTAGGGTCATGCCATTTCATTTAAAGAACGCCGGGGCAACTTATATGAGAGCTATGATTTCCATCTTCCATGACATGATGCACCAGGAAATTAAGGTGTACATGTATTATGTGATCATTAAATCCAGAATGCAGGAAGACTATGTACGGGATCTCAAAAAGTTCTTTGAGTGTCTGCGCAAGTATGACTTGAAGTTGAATCCAGCTAAATGTGCATTCGGAGTTCCATCTGGGAAACTTTTGGGTTTTATAGTCAGTCGGAGGGGTATCAAGTTAGTCAAACAAAGATAAAGTCTATCTGGGATTTACCACCTCCGAGAACCAAGAAAGAAGTCATGAGTCTGTTGGGAAGATTGAACTACATCAACAGGTTCATTGTTCAGCTAACCACTATATGTGAGCCCATATTTAAGATGTTGAAGAAAGATGCGGCAATTAAACGGATGGACGAGTGTCAAGAAGCTTTTGATAAAATCAAAGGATATTTGTCAGATACGCCGGTGTTGGTTCCGCCTGTGTGTGAAAGGCCTTTGTTCTTATACTTGACGGTCTTGGAGAATTATTTTGGCTATGTTCTCGGGCTACATGATGCAACCGGGAAGAAAGCTCAAGCCATATACTACTTGAGCAAGAAATTTACTGGTTATGAAGCCAAGTACACATTGCTGGAAAGAATTTGTTGCGCCTTAACTTGGGTCGCCCAGAAGCTTAGACACTACCTGTTGGCCTACACCACATATCTCATAACAAAATTGGATCCTCTGAAATATATATTCCAAAAACCAATTCCCACGGGAAGGTTAGCAAAGTGGAAAATCCTGCTCACTGAGTTTGACATTGTCTATGTCACCTGCAAGGCCATGAAAGCTCAAGCCTTGGCCGATCATTTAGCTGAGAACCCAGTTGATAATGAATACCAACCCCTGAGTACTTACTTTCCGGATGAGGAAGTAAATTCAGTTGAATTAATTTAGAAGACACCAGTGCTTGGAAAATGTTCTTTGATGGAGCTGTAAATGCAAAAAGTATCTGGATTGGGGCAATTTTGATTTCGCCCACGGGTCAGCACTATCTGGACATAGCCCGACTTCGGTTCTTCTATACAAACAACAGTGCTGAGTATGAAGCCTTCATTATGGGTATGAATATGGTAGTTGACATGGATATGGAAGAATTGTTAATCATGGGAGACTCTGACTTGATTATTCGGCAAGCTCAAGGTGAATGGGAAACTCAGGATATCAAGCATATCCCATACAGGCAACATGTGGAAGAATTTAGCAAATGGTTTAGGTCTGTTAAATTTAGGTACATCCCTCAATTCCACAGTGAGTTAGTTGACGCGCTAGCTAACTTGGTGGCAATATTTCCATATCCGGGTAATGTCCATATTGACCCGTTGGAGATACAAATTCGAGAAAGACATGGTTATTGCAATGCAGTTGAAATAGAACAGATGTTCAGCCATGGTATCATGATATCAAAAAGTTTTTGAAAATAAAGAAATATCCCGAGAAAGCCAGCGGACACCAAAAGAGAACCATTAGAAGGCTCCCAGCATTTTCTTCTTAAGCGGAGAGGTCTTGTACAAAAGAACTTCATATTTGAATCTTTTAAGGTGCGTAGATGCCCAAGAGGATGGAAAGATCATGAACGAAGTACATTCAGGAGTATGTGGGCCCCATATCAACGGATATGTCCTTGCAAAGAAAATCCTTTGGGAAGTTTATTATTGACTGACCATGGAAAAGGATTGCTTCAGTTTTGTCCGAAAGTGCCATCAATGTCTGATACGCGGGGACCTGATTCATGCATTGCCTTCAGAGTTGCATCCTATGTCAGCACCTTGGTCGTTTGTTGCCTGGGGTATAGATGTCATTGGGCCGATCGAGCAAAAAGCTTCAAATGGGCACAGATTCATCCTGGCCGCCATTGATTATTTCATAAAATAGGTTGAAGCAGTTAGTTTCAAAGCCGTCACCAAGAAAGCGGTGGTGGATTTCATTCATTCCAACATCATTTGTCATTTTGGTATTCCTAAAATTATCATTACAGATAATGCTAAAAATCTGAATAGTCATTTGATGAGGGAGGTATGCAAACAATTTAAGATTACGCATCGTAATTCTACCCTTAATCAGCCCAAAGCTAATGGTGTTGTTGAAGCGGCAAACAAGAATATCAATAAGATCCTCAGGAAAATGATTCAAAGTTATAGACAATAGCATGAAAAGCTACCTTTTGAATTATTGGGATATCGCATAACTATGCGTACATCAGTTGGGGCCACACCCTATTTATTAGTTTATGGCGTTAAAACCGTAATACCTGCAGAAGTTGAGATTTCCTCTCTTCGAATCATTATTGAAGTTGAGATTGAGGATGATGAATGGGTCAAGACTCGGTTGGAACAATTAACTATGATTGATGAAAAGCGGATGGCCACAATTTTCCACAGGCAGTTGTATCAACAAAGAATGGCCAATGCCTACAACAACAAAGTGCGACCTAGAAACTTCGAAGTGGGGCAACTTGTTCTGATTTGTATTCTCCCACATCATAAGGAAGCAAAAGGAAATTTTGCTCCAAATTGGAAAGGTCCGTACATTGTAAGAAAATTTTTGCCAAATGAAGCACTGTATTTGGGAGACATCGAAGGAAATGATCCCGAAAAAATTGTTAATGCTGATGCGGTCAAAAGGTATTATGTTTTACCCTTTTAGGAAATTTTAATACTCTCCGATTGGGATGAAGAAGACTTTCATTTATCTCTACCTAAACAATATCAACCCTTTGCAAACCCTTTGAGCCGGTTACTCTTCTTTGATTACCCTCTTTGGAACCAAGAAGTTTGTCATATATAAAAAAAAGAATGAATGATGACAAAATGAACAAAACAAAACAAAAACAAAAGTTTTTCTTGAACTACGTTTGACATTCCAAAAGGATACATAGGCAGCCTCTCTCTGGGGTTCAGTCACATCAAAACAAAAAATCACATTTCCCCAAAGTTGAAACTGGGGCAGAAGTTACAATGATCTGGCATTAGTTTTTCCTGAAAGGTTCCAAAGTTGTAATTCGGTCCAAGTTCTTTTTACCCAAATCCTTTTCAAGTCCTTCTGATCAATCAGCAAGAATGTCCAGACTGGGGGATACAATTGTTGGTATCTGATACGACAAAATGAGAGATTTTTAACGGTGAAAACCTTCACGGGCATCGTAAGGCGATGGTAAGCAGAGAAATTGAAAATAAGAGTCTTGTTAGTGAAAACTCACAAAGAGCACTATAAGGTGACGGTGAGAAGAGAAATGAGAGAGGTCAGCTGGTGAAAACCCGCAAAGGGCGCCACTGATCGAAAATGGGATCCTCATAGCCATCAGCATCGATAGAGTCCTGGCAAGGTTTCTTAGTTTTGAGGTGTGAGTTACGATGAATTTATGAGAGTTGGACGGGTTATACAGATCGGGCATCCAGTTGAAGAGGCATGTCATATTCATTAAAGTCCACATGCACTCCAGATAAGTCCTTATTTTCTTTCCCCGCAAGGGATACCTCTCTTCTAAGTTCATTCGTCTTTTTTATTGTTTTTTTTCTTTGAATCCCTTTCGGTTTAATTATATTTCAAAACTAAGACAAAGAAAAGATGGCAATATTGGTTTATAGGGTTTTTGTTTGACACAAGCCAATATTCAAGAAGGCACCTAGCCTCGGCAGGTGCATCGAGTTGACGTCGACTGGCCATGATGGTCGATGCTTTGAAATCAAAAACTCCTAAAACGAAAGGAATCAAAGTTAAATGCTGACAAAGACAAAATAAAGTTGAAAAGGTTAATTACCACATAATTAACCATCATGTTAAAGTTTTGGAAAAGTCAAGATCCCCAAGTTTAGGAATGAAACCAATCCCCAGAGAGCAAGCAAGCAATGGAGATCTTTATCGAAGGAGTCGGGCCGAGATCAAGTGACTAAAACACTCAAGGTCAAAAAAATCAACCACTGTTTCAAACTGACAACTTGTTCTTTATTTGAAAAATAGGAAACAGGTGTAATTCAAAGCAACCTTACAAGAACTAGGGGCAACAAAAGTAAACCACGCAGAAACTGAAATGGTTCTGCAGCAATAATCAATTTAAAAGGGAAGTCTCCTCCAAATTCTTTCCTGCATTTACTTACTCTCTTAAATAAAAATGATGAAAAATGAAATGAAAATAAATAAAAGAAGAAAATTTCAAATCCATGGTAGTATAGGGTCTCCAATCCCTAACTGCATCGTTCCAACATAGGGTCGCACTCCCTAGTTGATGCCAGCATAACATGATGACTTTCCAACATAGGATCACACTCCCTAGTTGATGCCAGCATAACCTAATGACTTTCCAACATAGGAAAGATAGAATCCTAGGAAGCTCAATTCTATTCAAGGATAAGGATGAAGCTTTGGAATCTCAAAGAGGGCCTTTAACAAGATCTCAAGATAAAAAATTACAAAACAAGGTCATTGGACTTCAGGAACGATCAAAGAAGTTGTTAGTAGGGAGGAAGAAATTAAGGATAAAGGATATGAGCTATATAGGTGTTATAATTATTTTATGGCCCAAATTCATGTCCAATAAGAGGTGGATTAGATCCAAAGAAACATCCTCTAAAGAAGGCCCAAATCAGACCACTGTTGGGACCAATTTAGCACCTAAAATGTGTCCAAACTTGCAGCCTATGAAGTCCAACATAAAGCCACGTTTTTATAGCATAAAAAAGACTTACTTGATGTCCAAAAATGGTACAATAGTCGTGCTGGATGTTGAGTGCAAGGTTGCTTGCAAATTTTCTTCAAGATTTTCAAAATTCTATCCCAGATTGGTTTGGGACTTATTTCCGTATATTATGGGACTATATTTATTGCTTTCCTAGTTATTTAATGTTATGTTTTCGTTTTTCGAATATTTTTGGAATTACTTTCCAATAATGACTTGGTTTTTACTTCCTAGTATTTTTCTTTTCCTAAGGTTTGAACTTGTTGTCCAAAGTAGTTTAAGACTTTACTTACTTACTTTTTTGGTAGAATTTCGTGACCCATATCTATATAAAGGGGGTATTCTTTGTTTTTAGACATAGATTATTCAGATTATTATCAATAAAAATTGTGAGACTTTTCTTGCACTCTCACCCTTTTCAAAATCTTAGATCACTTCTTGGTATTCAAGAAAGGTGATAAGTTTAGGCTTATTTTTATTCTTGTTATTCTAAAGGGTCAGGTTTCACAATCTATCTCTTATTTTTAAGTTTCTACCAAAGGCGATTAGTTCTTCGTTAGCTAATTATTATTGTTAGGATTCAAATTAAAGAATAGACTTCTTGGATTCAAGAAACTCTTTCTTGAATTCAATCTATCTTTAATTTTCCATCCCTTTTTGTTTCTTTATTTTCTTTTAGCTTCCGCACATTTCTTGATTTTCTTGTTTTTTCTTTAGTAATTCTTGAATACCCTATCGTATTGTTATCAAGTGGTATCAGAGCATAGGCTAATCAAGATTTCAATCTTGATAATCTTGGGAGGTTCTTGAGCAACAAAAAAAAACCAAAAAAGAAATGAAAATCAGCCCCCCAAAAAAGTGTAATTGCTCATTATTTTCAGAATTCAATTATTATTTGGTTTCCAAGTCAACAGAGGAAACAAGAAGAGTCTCCTTGTTCTTGAAGATTAAGGTAACTTCTTTCCTTATGCTTTTGGGTTTTGAGTTTCCTATACTCTTTCCTTTTTTTCCCTTCTAACCAATTCTTATTATTCCTAGGTTTGGTCCTTCACTTTTCTTTTCTAAGTCCTTATTCTTATCACTAAGGGTTGTGACTAGTAAAGTTTATTAATAAATCTAAAGATTAACGATCAAGAGTTGCTTTGAGTGAAAAAAGGCAAGAGAGGTGAGATGAGAACATTAGAGAAAAAAGCCAAACTTGAGAGATATATATTGCTTTGTTCAAGATGTCTCAAACAGGTAGTTATAGTGAAAGGAGGCGAGTTATGACTCAACAACTTGAAAAGGAGAACCTACAGTATACCAAATGGAAGGAAGACAATGGTAAAGTTATTTTTCAAACAAGAGCTAAAGTGATGTCTGCGATTTTTGCCCTTAGAATTAACAAGAAGTTTGGCTATAACTCAATTAGCACTTATATGGTTGAGAAATTGAACTTGTGTTGTGTTGAGCATATTGAACCCTACATGTTGAGAGGGGTAAAGGTAGATAAAAGAGTGTTATTACTATTTTCTATTAGAAGGTATGTGGATGCGATCTGGTGTGATGTGATTCACATGAGTAATTATTATATCTTGTTGGGAAAGCCATGGTATGACTATAGAAGATCTTTATATAACATGGTAAAAAATAGATACTCTTTTGAGGTTAACGGGAGGAAACTCATTCTTGGACCTCTCTCTCACAAATTTGTGAAGATAAAAAAGACTGTTAAAAAAATATGGAAAAATATGAAAAAATATGAGAAAAAAGAATGAGAGAAGTAAGGGAGTGCATGTTGACATCCCAAGAGAGAAAAAAGGAGAAGTTGTGTTGAGTAAACAGAGTGGGATGTCAAGGAAGGAAAAGAGTGAGCTTGAGAGGAAAATAAATAGAGAAGGCCATGAGATAAAAAAAGGCTTTGAGGTAGAGAGAGAGAAAAAAGATAGTTTGAGTGAAGAAAAGAAGAAAACCTTGGTGAGAGAGAAGAGGATAAGGATGAGGAAAAGTTTAGCTTTGCGATAAAAGCCAAAGAGAGTATAAGCAAGAAAAAAAAATCTTTACTTCCTAACCCATTAACTCTTTTTTATTTTAGTTCTTGTGATTTTGTGTAGCCACGTATTGAAAGACCCTTTGAAAGGGGAGGTGAGGCGCAAGAGATGGTGGCAAAAGATTCAATTGGATTCCAACATAAATTTGGAGATATCTATTCTTGTTGGATGATGGAAGATAAAAGCTTGGTTAATTTCTTTGTTGTTAAATCTTTTGACTCTTTTGATCCTTATTTACAGGTTTATAATATGGAGTTCCCTAAAGGCATTGCTAAGTTAGAGCCATTACATAAAAGAATAAAAGGTGATGTTGTTCTATTAGTAAATAAGTCCAAGTATGGTATGTATAATTGGTTTATTCACATACTTGGCCTTTCTAGAACACCTAAGGTATTTTTGGAGGTAATGAACTAACTCTTATTTCTTATATTGGTGACTTTATAATTTTTGTGGATGATGATATTTTGATGCATATCAAATCATTAACTGTAATATCTAAGTTCAATTGCAAGAGTAATTTGTTTTCTTTTGAGATTGAGTATGACATAGATGACTATATGTTCAAACTTAGTGGAAAGAGGCATGAAATTTATAAGAAAGGCTTGAAAATGAGTTTTCATGTGATAAATTGCTAGAATGTGAGTTTTATTGTGTGATAGGAAGTTATTTTTTTAATCATGTTGATTGTGAGCGTGTAAAAGTATTTGATACTAGTAAAGAGGCCATGCATGATTATTGTGACATTAGTGATCAAATACTCTTTCATGAGCTTATCTATGACTCTTTCTTTGAAAATTTGAGCAATTGTTTAGAATTCTTTGATGTTGAGAATATTATTTGGGAAAGTTATAATCATGAGCTTGAATGTATTGAAAATTTTATTTTGGGAATTATGGGTTCTTCTAACCTTCTTGTGAATTTATGTTCTTCTTTGAATAGGTTACATGTAGAAGAATCCATGAGATTTGTAATTGATACTTGGATATATCATAAAAGTATCTTATTTGATAAATGTGATAAAGATACTTGTTTTAAATGGATGCGTGATCAATATTTTCTAATTTCATTATCATGCACATCTTTTAACTACCTTAAAAGAGGTTTTTACGGTACAAATCTAAGTAGACATAAATTTTATTGGGATGATGATGTTCATATGCTTTATAAAGGATCTATTAAGCTTAATTGGGTTAAGTGAACACGTGTTCACTATCTTGTTTTATTCTTACCGTTTTTTCATATTAGTGGATGTCATTTTCTAGTGCATGTCTTCGTTTTCTTGCAAGGTCAAAATTCGAGGACGAATTTTCTTCAAGAAGAGGAGAGTGATACATCCTAGGAAGCTCAATTCTATTCAAGGATAAGGATGAAGATTTGGAATCTCAAAGAGGGCCTTTAACAAGATCTCAAGTTAAAAAAGTTGCAAAACAAGGTCATTAGACTTCAGGAACGATCAAAGAAGTTGTTAGTTGGGAGGAAGAGATTAAGGATAAAGGATATGCGTTATCTAGGTGTTATAATTATTTTATGGTCCAAATTCATATCCAATAAGAGGTGTATTAGATCCCAAGAAATATCCTCTGAAGAAGGTCCAAATCATGCCACCGTTGGACCAATTTAGCATCTAAAATGGTAAAAATTGCACGGGGCGCCCTATTTGGTCGCCCCCATTTGACCTATATCCATTTTTTTAAAAACTTTTAACTTGTACCCACTTTTTAGATAACTTCAGCACCCTTTCTCCTCCTCCTTCTCCTAGTGATCTCCATACCTTTGTGTCCAAAACTTCTGCAGAGCTCTCTTTTTCTGCTTCCACATGGCTATGGTATCGTTGAACGATCTCTGTCAGACTGAAACATACAAAAGTGTGGGATGCGATTACTAATGTGTAAGTACACAAAATTGTAGGATACAATTATTGAGTGATAAATTAATTATTCCCTCAGGTTATTTGATGTTTAAGCGGTTAAGTTTATATGTTCTAAACTATGAAAGAAGCTGAGAATTGCATAATTACAGGAAAATAATAAACTTAATTGATTATATCTGATCCTATATAGTATATTTCACAATTACTGGGGTGCCTTCGGTGATGATGCTACACAATAAAAGATGCGTGTTTGTCTGTGTTGTTCATGTTAACAAGAAATATCTTCAACTAAAAATATAAAGTGCATGTGCAAAAATACTTTACAAAAACTTCAGCTCTAGAGCTGAAGTTTGCCAGTTACAAACAAAAACTTCAGCTCTAGAGCTGAAGTTCACCAGTTACAACTAAAAACTTCAGCTCTAGAGCTAAAGTTTGCCAGTTACAAAACAAAAAGACTTCAGCTCTAGAGCTGAAGTTCGCTAGTTACAAACAAAAGCTTCGGCTCTAGAGCTGAAGTTCGCCAGTTACAAAACAAAAACTTCAGCTCTAGAGATGAACTTCAGGCCCGGCTACTAGAATGCTAAAGTTTTACGTGATTGCCTTTGCTACTTCAGCCCCCGTATGCTGAAGTTATGCGAAAAACGGGTACGCTTGCAATTTTTTTTTGCAAAGCGGGCACAAGTTAAAACGTGACACAAAAAGCGGGTATAGATGCAAATTCCCCCTAAAATGTGTCCAAACTTGCAGCCCACGAAGTTCTACATAAAGCCACATTTTTTATAGCATAAAAAGGACTTACTTGATATCCAATAGTGGTACAATAGTCGTACTAGATGTTGAGTGCAAGTTGGTGCCAAATTGCTTACAAATTTCCTTTAAGTTTTTCAAGATTTTCAAGATTCTATCCAAGATTGGTTTGGGGCTTATTTCCATATATTATGGGACTATATTTATTGCTTTCCAAGTTAGTTAAGGTTATATTTTCCTTTTTCTAAGATTTTTAGAATTATTTTCTAAGAATGACTTGGTTTTTACTTCCTAGTATTATCCCTTTCCTAAGGTAGTTGGACTTGTTGTCCAAAGTAGTTTAGGACTTTATTTACTTGTTTTGGGTAGAATTTCGTGACCCCTATCGATATAAAGGAGTGTATTCTTTATTTTTAGACAGGGATTATTCAAATTATCAACAATAAAAATTGTGAGATTTTTCTTGCACTCTTGTGTGTGGCTACTCTTGGATTTATTCTTCAACCTTCAAAACTCAACTTAAGGTGGTAAGATTAAACCCTCTTCGAAATCTTAGATCACTTCTAGATATTCAAGAAAGGTGATAATTTTAGGCTTATTATTGTTCTTGTCATTCTAAAGGGTCGGGTTTCACAATCTATCTCTTGTTTTTAAGTCTCTACCAAAGGCGATTAGTTTTTCTTAGCTATTGTTGTTGTTAGAATTCAAATTCAAGAATAGACTTCTTGAATTCAAGAAACTCTTTATTGAATTCAATCTATCTTTAATTTTCTGTCCTTTTTTGTTTCTTTATTTTCTTTTAGCTTCCGCACGTTTCATGATTTTCTTTTTTTTCTTTAGTAATTTTTGAATCCCCTATCATGTTGTTATCAAGTGGTATCACAGTATAGGCTAATTAAGATTTCAATATTGATAATCTTGGGAGGTTCTTGAGCAACCAAAAAAAGCCAAAAAAAAAACAAAAATCAGCCCAAAAAACTGTTATTGCTCATTATTATTTTCAGAATTCAAGTATTATTTGGATTCAAAGTCAAGAGAGGAAACAAGAAGAGGGGATCCTTCTTCTTGAAGATTAAGATTTAGTATTATTGTTTTACCCTATTAAAATACTCCTACAAAATTAATAAATAAATTAGCCCTATTTATTTTTAGATTTTATTTTAGGATTTTTGGTATTTATTTGGAATTATTTGCATTTTAGTTGCATTTTTCATTTTTAAAGTTATAAAAACTAACAAAAAATATTTAAACCTTCATCATCTTGCATTATTAGGGTTTTAATTTTATTTTAATGCCTAACTATACAATTTAATCACTTTATTGGAAAAAAAATCACAAAAATTATCATTTTTGACATTTTTAGTTTCAATGATTGAAACTAGTAAATTTTCTTTTTAAAATTAAGATTGACTAATTATATAAATAGTATAAATGGATAATTAGTGTAATTTTATAATTTGAGACCATTTTGATATTTAATTTAGGATTTTATTAAAATTAGTTGGGTTTTAAAATTAATTAAAGAAAATGGGTCTTTGTTTCTTCAAAACCGGATTGGGCCAATTTAAAAAATCAAGTCCAATCCTAAAGCTTAACCCAAAAAATACCCAAGCCCAACCCTTAAAATCGGTCCACCCCCCCCCCCAAATCTTGGTTGTTGATCTCCAATAGATCTAACGGTCTGGAACTCCCCTCCACCTGAGTATAAGAATGTCCTAAACCCTTCACTCCCCCTCATTTTCAAACTCCTCCACTGTCTCACATCTCTCTCTCAATTGTCCAAACCCTAGCCGCCCCATCTTCCTCCACCTTAAACCACCACCAAACACTAGCCACCTTAGGAAGGAGAGCAGCTAATTCTAGGGATGCCCATTTGTCCACATCAAAATGAAAGGAATCAGTCCGACAGCAAGAGAGGAATTCCTCTAAGCCGTATCATCAATGTTAATAGCATTTATCGATGCTTCTTTACACTGTCCTGGTCTCACGATGTGGATTCGAACCACTGCTTCTCCTTATTATCGTGAGTGGGTCTGTCATCCTCCTTTCCACCCCCCGCCTAGACTCGCCGGCCGGACATAAATAAATAATCTCAAACCTACATCAATCAACCCCTCTTCTACTCCTCTACCTCACCCCACCAGCCAAATCCACAAAAAACCAACAAACATACACCTAGAAAGTGGCCGAAACCCTAGAGCCGCCACACGCCGCCAACCGAAAATCGCCTACGACGGCAGTGGACCTCCAAAAACCCTCAAACTCACACCATACACTCTCCTCATTTCCTGAACCTCACCCTACTAACCAAATCCCCAAAAACCCCCACCAAAAATCTTAGATCTTAAATCTTAAAACCAGAAACCCTAGATCCGCCCCTTTTCAATTTTTCTAATTCGTTTAAAGATCCTCGTGCCAATATCTCCTATCAAGAATCTCAAATCTCAGATAGTTGTATTGGCATGAGGGTTTTTAGCGGCTAGATCTGATATTTTTTCCAAAAAAATAAAGAAAAAGAAAATTAAACTAGTTTGTATAATAATCCTCGCGACAGGATCTCTCACTCAAGATCTTAGATTTTGAGAGAGTGTCTTGGCGTAAGGGTTTTTAGCAACTAGATCTTTAATTTCTTTTCCTATTTTTTATTTTATTATGTTTTTCCTTTATTTTTATTATTTTTGTTATTATGTGTTTTATTCTTATTATTGTTTATTTTCAGTACTGCTTTATACATTTTGTTTACTATTATTTTATTATTGTTGTTTATTTACATTGTTATTTTTGTTCATTGTTAAAAATTGGGCCTGGCTGAATAGACATGCCCATTGTAACGATCCGACCAGTCGTTTCGAGCCCTAGCGTGTCGTTCAGCAGTCTGAGGCCATGAGCAGCTTCATTTCAGGAATTGTGACTTGTTCGCATGGTCGGAATTTAAATTCAGGAAGATCGGAGTTAAATTTAGATGAAAATTCTCATTTGAGAAGCTTAAAGTTGAAAGAATGAACTAGGATTGGAATTTTGAGTAAACGACCTCGGAATCAGGATCTGAAGGTTCCAGCAGGTTCGTATGATGATTTCGGACTAGGGCGTATGTCCAGACTGGGTTTTGGATAACCCGGGAGCGTTTTGGCGCCTATTGTGGAAGTTAGTATTTTAGAAGGAATTTTATAAGTTTGGTTTGAGGTGCATTTCGGTGTTATCAATGTCCATTTGGAATTTGGAGACTGGGAATAGCTCTGTATGGTGATTCTGGAGTTGGGAGCGCGATCGGAAGTGAATTCGGAGGTTCGTGGACCATTTTGAAGCCATTTGGTTAAAGATAGCAATTTGAAGGTTTTTGAAGAGTTTGACCGGGAGGTTGACTCTTTGATATCGGGGTCGGAATCAAATTCCAGAGATTGGAGTAGGTCCATAATATCAAATATGATTTGCGTGCAAAATTTGAGGTCAATCGGACGTGATTTGATAGGTTTAAACATCGGAAAGAGAATTTGGGAAGTTCCAAGTTCATAAAGCATGGATTGGGGTGTAATTCATGGTTTTAGCATTGTTTGTTATGATTTGAAGCCTCGAGCAAGTTCGGAATGTGTTTTGGGACTGGTTGGTATGATTGGTTGGGGCCCCGGGGGCCTCGGGTGAATTCCGGGTGGTTAACGAATCAAAAATGGGATTTTTGAAGAGAAAAGGCTGCTGGTATCTTGTATTACCGCTTCTGCGGAAATGGGACCGCAGAAGCGGCCCCGCAGAAGCGGAGATGAAGTCGTAGAAGCGGATGAGGGCGAGGTCAGCCAGGACCGCAGATGTGGTCAAGTTTCCGTAGAAGTGGAACCGCATCTGCGGTGGTGCGATCGCAGAAGCGAAAAGGTGGGGCATGAAGGGAAGCAGTAGAAGCGGCCATCAACCGCAAAAGTGGTATCCGCAGAAGCGAAAATAGCACCGCTGAAGCGAAAAGTGCTGAAGGCAGAAGGGTTATTTTAAAAATCAGATTTTGTTCATTTCACTCATTTCTCCCACTTCATTTGGCGATTTTTGGAGGGTTCAAGAGAGGATCTTCATCAACCATGCTAAGGTAAGTTTTTCCCACCCATTATGAGCTAAATACATTGATTATGTATAGATTTAGGCATGAAAATTAGTATAAATATTGGGGCTTTGGTTGGAAACCTAGAAAATTATAATCTTGGATTTTAGCAACGATTTTGAGTATGGAATTAGGAGAAAATCATATATTTGAGTTCCTAAGGTCATGG
>MU722420.1:0-10145 GCA_026770625.1 Nicotiana glauca
GGATTGTTTAAATCACCTTTGATTAGTAAACGAATTTAAAAAGAGATTACACATTATTTCCTGAATTTGTTAAACCGGGAATTGGCTTATTTGGATAATTACTCGTCGATAAAATCCTTGACTGATTGTCTGTCTGTGTGTGTGTTTATTTTGGACCGGGTCGAATGCCTCGGCAGATTAATAGATGCATCTATAGGCGCGCCGTCGACCCTCGGCAAGTGCACATTTATTTCTGTTGGATCGGGCCGTCGCCTCGGTATGNGTCATATTGTTAATAAGGAAAAGAAACCTTGGAAATTTCCTGTGAAGGAATTACGTGTTTACTTGTTTCCTCTATTTGGATAAAAATCATGTTAGATAATAAATCCACTATTGATATGTATATTGAGAATAAATAATCGTTGGACTATTAGAGTGTGTCAAAGTTGACCATCTCGTCTTTACCCCTTCGGGATTAGGCAGGAAACTCACTGAGTACACGTTGATTACGTACTCATACTACATTTCTTTGCATTTTTGTTGCACAGGTATATATACACCTCTAGCAGCCTATTGGGTGTGGCAGCATGGATGACGCTGGGACTAGGTGAGTTGCATCATTCGAGACGACCGCAGCTAGAGTAGTCCCTTCCTTTGTACTGTATTTACTTTCCGTCCATTATATTCCGGACGGATGTTGTATGTTATTTCTCTTGTCAGTAGATGCTCATGCACTTGTGACTCCGGGTTCTGGGATGGTTCGAAGTATTGTATTAATTGCTTAACTTTTAAATTCGATTCGAAAATATATTCTTTAAAATTTCTAAATAATGAAGGAAAAATCCTGTATTTCAAAAGTGTTAAACGAGATTTAATTTAGTATTTGACTTGGCTGGCCTGACAGCAGTGTCCGACGCCACCATGACCCTTAGTGGATTTTGGGTCGTGACAATAGATGTACGATTCGCATCTTGGGTAACACTATGTTCACGCATAAGGAAAAATGAATAAATAAGAGTGTCTTATTGGTGAAAACCCTCAAGGGAACCGTAAGGTGATGGAAATCTGAGAAAAAAAATTAAATGAGAGAGTCTTATTAGTGAAAACCCATGCGGGCACCATAAGGCAACGGTGAGTTGAGAGATGAACAAATGAGTGAGGTTTGCTGGTAAAAACCCTTTAGGGCATTACAGGCCGAATAAGGTTCGTTACTTCGTGGAGAGATTGGATTATGGGAATCCCTGTTGTAAAGTATGAAGACGGGGCTTGAACTGAAATATGATTAGGTGAATGGTCCGGGCTGATTAATTCGAAATGCATGTTATGATCATTGGAGCCAGTTGCGTCACTCGAATAAGTCTTTTTTCCATTCTTCCTCAAATAGTCATATTTACTCAAAATTTTCCTCTTTATTCCTATATCTCGAAGTCACTCTGCTTCGTTTCTTTTGGGTATACTTCTCTAAGTCTTTTTCAATGTTAGTCTTGTTAAGCAAGCAAGAAAGGATTCCAAAGCCTATTACCGACTTTTAATTGTTCAAAGCAAAGTTCGGCTAGTGCACATCACAAATGGCATGATTCGGAATGAGCAATAAGGTGTTAATGGGAGTTCAAGAGGTCAAGTGATTCATGAATTGAGGAAATACAAAGGTTTAAAATTGTCAGGACAGAAGTGTCGTACAACAAGTTGAGAGTAAGCTACTCGGTTCGTTCAGGGTTTTGTGGTTAAAGTTAGATCAGAAGGTCAAACAATTCTTTGCTAGCCCAAAGCAGCTAAACGGAACAAAGCATGGCAGTGGCGAAAAGCAGACACCTTCAGCAAGGATGCCACAAACTAACCACCACACTTTCAAACTGACAAGATATTCTTTGATGGAAACAGGGGCAGGAAATTTTGTTTGTTCCCCAGGAATCCTCCATGAGGAAAGCATGTTCCAGACATGTTCAGCCGTAAGTTTTCAAGACCTTTCTGGATAATGGGGAAGCAGTTTTAAGTTCACAGGATCCTCCTGGATAATGGGATTTGATTTCAAAGTTTTCAGGACCCTCCTGGATAATGGGATTTAATTTCAAGTTCTCAGGACTCTCCTGGATAACAAGATTTAATTTTCAAATTGCCAGGACCCTCCTGGATAATGAAGATGTAGTTTTAGTTGTCAGTACCCTCCTGGATAATGGGATTTAATTTTAAATTTTCAGGACCCTCCTGGATAATGGAATTTAGTTGTAAGTTTTCAGGACCCTCCTGGATAACGGGATTTAGTTTTAAGTATTCAGGACCCTCCTGGATAACGATTTAGTGTTAAGTCTTCAGGACCCTCCTGGATAATGGAATTTAATTTTTAGGTTTTTAGGACCCTCCTGGATAATGGGATACAGTTTAAAGTTTTCAGGAACCTCCTGGATAATGGGATTTAGTTTCAAAAATTTTAGGACCCTCCCAGATAATGGGATTTAGTTAGGTTTTCAGGACCCTCCTGAATAATGGGGATGTAGTTGAGTTGTGAGGACCCCCCTAGATAGTGGGATTTAGTTTTGAGTTTTACATACCCTCCTGGATAATGAGATTTAGCTTTACATTTTCAGGACCCTCCTGGATAATGGGCATTTGGTTTAAGTTATCAGGACCCTTCTAGATAATGAGATGTTTTCAAGTTGGCAGGACCCTCCTGGATAATGGGATTTTGTTTTGAGTTTTTAGGACCCTCCTGGATAATGGGATTTAGTTTTACGTTTTCAGGACCCTCCTGTATAATGAGGATTTGGTTTAAGTTGTCAGGACTCTCCTGGATAATGGAATATAGTTTCAAGTTGTCAGGAACCTCCTGGATAATGCGGTTTAGGATAAGTTATCAGAACCCTCCTGGATAATGGGATTTAATTTTCAAATTGTGAGGACCCTCCTGGATAATGGGATTTAATTTTCAAATTGTGAGGACCCTCCTGGATAATGGGATATATTTTCAAGTTCTCAAGACCCTCATGGATAATGGGATTTTGCTTTTAAATTCTGAGAAATCTTTTGATTAACAGGATCTGATTAACACTGACAGATGTTCCCGGTACCAAACTAGGGGAAAAAAGTTTCTTTTGTTTCGTTCGTTTTGTTATGGTGGCAGGCGCCCACTTAGAAAATAAGGGAATCCATTTCGAGTTTAAAATCAAGTAGCAGGCACCCACCTGAAGAACGAGGTAATTCATGTCAAGTATTAGATCAAGTAGTAGGCACCCACCTAAAAATGAGGGAATTCACTTTAAGTATTGAAGCAAGAAGAAGGCACCAACCCGAAGAATGAGGGAATGTATTGTTGAAACTCAATTTTTCCTATGTATTTTTATACACAAAATGCTTTCAAAATAGCATGTACATGCATATATAAGCATGCCCAAGTTTTTTGGTATTTTTCCTAATTTTAAAGAGTTTTAAAATTAATTTATTGTTCATTTTAGCAATACAAAAATCAGTAATTATTCTCAAAACTATAAATTTTGGTGAATAATTTAATTTATTCTCATATGTATACCAAAATATAGTTAATGTGATTTTTGTATATTTTTACAAATTTATCTAGTATTTTTAAAGCTAAATTGCATACAATTATAATTTTAGGCTATTTTAAGATTAATAGCATTTTTATAATTGTAAAATTGGTTTAAATATTTTTTAATTAATATTTATATATTATTAATTGGTTAAGTACTTTTAATATGTTTTTAAAATCATTTTACCCATTTTTATAAAAATAAAAGGGAAAACTGACTATTTAACATTTAGCCTCAATATTAGCCTTCAAATTGACCCAATCCCAACCCCACTTGGACCGGCCCAACTCTATCTTTATCCAACCTCTTAACACATTTATTTAACCCGCCAGGTTCCTATTATCAATCCAACCCTAAACGACCTTGTCACGGCCCAAAATTCACTAAGGGTCGTGGTGGCGCCGGACACCTCTGTCAGGCGAGCCAACTAGAATACTTAATTAAATTCTCGTTATAATAATTTAGAAAAACATTTCTTTTGTACAATATAAACAAGACTCAGTATACTCCTCCGAATAAATAATGAAATATTTAAACAACTTTTAAGATTTCCGAATAAATCTGAATACATCCCCAGAACCCGGTGTCACAAGTGCATGAGCAACTATCGATAAGGAAAATAAAATACAAACCTCTATCCGAAAGACAATGGACAGGGAATAAATAATAAAAATGCTGAAGGGAACTGTACTAGCTGTTGGTCGTCTCGAACAATGCAGCTCACCTAGTCCCAGAGTCATCCGTGTTGCTACGCCCAATAGGCTGCTAGAGGTATATATACATGTGCAACAAAAATGCACAGAAGTGTAGTATGAGTACGTAATCAACGTGTACTCAATGAGTATCCCGCCTAATCTCGAAGAAGTAGAGACGAGATGGCCAACTTTGACACTCACTAGAGGTCAATTAACAATATTCTATAAATGCGAGGATAATCATGGATTTATATGGTAGTTCTAATTCGCGAAGCCAAAAAATGGGTAAACACCTTCAACAATTAATCAAGGGCTTCCAAGGTTTATTCTTTATTATCTTATCAATTTATCTCAAGCCACGAAGGGCAAATTTCACATTTGTAAGTTTCCAAACGAAAAATAACATGCGCAAATCACACCGAGGAGACGGTCCGATCCAACAGGAATGTAAATTGTGCACTGCCGAGGGTCGAGAGGCCCGAACCAATAGATGTATCTATTTAATCTGCCAAATCATTCGGCCTGTTCCATAAACAAACACATACCCTGCTCGCAAATCATGCATGCGACGCAGATACACATAAAATACATGCTCAAGTAGCCAATTAGGAATTCATCGGGGATATTTATCAAAATAAGACAATTTCTCTTTTTAACAATTCAGGAAAAATGATGTTTAATCTCTTTTTAAATTCATTTACTAATCAAGGGTGATTTAAACAATTCAAGTTATCAATGGGTTCGTAAATAATTCCAAGTATAACATGCTTATGGGTCCAAACTACCCGGACAATAGCATAAAAGTAGCTACGCACGGACTCTCGTCACCTCGTGTGTACGTAGCCCCCACAAATAGGAGCACATAATCAATTATTACACCTATGGGGACATTTCCCTCTTACAATGTTAGAAAGGAGACTCACCTCGCTCCGAAGACTCAAAACCGGCATTCTACATTCCTCCAAGACTTGCACCAACGCACAATGCGCCAAGACTAGCCAATGATGGTACAAATCCATTAATATATGCTCAATTATTCATTAGAATCTAATTTATAGAAATTCCCAAATCCGATCGAAAAGTTGACGAAATTGCCTTTGGGCCAACGTGCCCGAAATCAGAAATTTCTCGAAGATAAAGATTACCCATGACCTTAGGAACTCAAATATATAATTTTCTCTAAATTCCATACTCAAAATCGTGGCTAAATTCCAAGAATATGATTTTCTAGGCTTTTCACCAAAACCCCAATTTTTTATACTAATTTTCATATCTAATTCCATGGTATAATCTTGTATTTAACTTGGAAATAAGTAGGAGTTGCTTACCTTAACATTGATAATGAAATCCTTCCTTGAAGCTCTCCAAAAATCGCCCAATGAAGTGAAGAAATGGGAGAAATGAACTCAATCCCACGATTTAAATCAACCTCACTGCACCAGGTGCTTCCGCTTCTGCGGAAAAATACCGCATCAGCGGTTATGCTTATGCGGACAATCCGCTGCTTCTGAGGCTTCCCCTGGCCTAGCCTTTTTCCGCTTCTACGACGTGCCAACCGCAGATGCGGTCCCGCTTCTGCGGACCTTTGACCGCATCTGCGGTCCACCCCAATATACTCTCAACCGTTTCTGCGATCATTTCTCCGCAGATGCGGTCCCACTTCTATGGAACCTTGACCGCATCTGCGGTCCTCAAGCCTTGGACTAAAAACTGCTTCTGCGGCTCCCCGTCCGCTTCTGCGATGCCGCTTCTGCGGTCAACCAACCACAGAAGCGAAAATACCAGCAACCAGATGCCTTCAACTCTCTTCCAAATTCCAATTTCGATCCGTTAACCACTCGGAATCCACCCGACTCCCCCGGGAGCCCAACCAATCATACCAACCAGTCCCAAAACACATTACAGACTTGCTCGAGGCCTCAAATCACATCAACCAATGCTAAAATCATCAGTCGACCTCCAATACAAGCTTTATGAACTTTGAAATTTCCAACTTCTATTTCCGATGTTTAAACCTATCAAATAACGTCCGATTAACGTCAAATTTTGCGCACAAGTCATATTTGGCATTACGGACCTACTCCAACTTCCGGAATCGGATTCCGACCCCGATATCAAAAAGTCCACATTCAGTCAAACTTCTCAAAAACCTTCAAATTTCTATCTTTAGCCAAATGGCTTCAAAATGACCTACGGGCCCCCGAATTCACTTCTGATTGCGCTCCCAACTCCAGAATCACCATACGGAGCTACTCCCAGTCTCGGAACTCCAAACGGACATCGATAATACTGAAATGCACTTCAATCCAAACTTAAGAAATTTCTTCCAAAATGCTAACTTCCACAATATGTGCCAAAATGCTCCCGGGTCATCCAAAACCCGATCCGGGCATACGCCCAAGTCCGAAATCATCATATGAACCTGCTAGAACCTTCAGATCTTGATTCCGGGGTTGTTTACTAAAATTCCAATCGTAGCCATTTTCTCCAACTTAAGGCTTCTGAAATAAGAATTTTCATTTAAATTTAACTCTGATCTTCCTGAATTTCAATTCCGACCATGCGTACAAGTCACAATACCTTAAATGAAGCTGCTCATGGCCTCAGACTGCTGAATGATGCGCTAGAGCTCAAAACGACCGGTCGGGTCGTTACATTCTCTCCCACTTAAACATACATTCGTCCTGGAACGTGCTGAGAACTATACGGAAGCAGTCTGAAATCACTGTTTAGCACCTCATGCACCTTCCCGTGCTATCACAACTTAGCTGAGCACATTAGCTCGATAAATTCTGAAGATATTCCCTTTTTATTCAAGCAAATAAGCCTTAGAGCCCGATCCCAACATCCGGAATTCTATGTCAGGCATGTTTCCAATATACGATCACCATATCAATCACTACACGCTGTACTCAAACATGACTGCATAACTTTGCTGGATTCTTACTTTGCATCACTTAATCCACAGGACCACAATAATATTTTCTGATCAACTTAGACAAAATTCAACGACTCATATGCTCCCATTGCACCTCATGACACACACAAGTCTTACTCTAACTCTTACAATACCTCCACGACGGATGAGATGTGCCCAAATTCATGATCAACTACCGAGTCAACCAATCATTGAGTCTATACTTCTGACACGAAACATGACCACATTCTGAACCTAATAATGACCTTTTCTCCTTAATATACTTCATATAATCAAATTGCACTGATCTTAAATCCCATAATCTCGTCTCACCCAGTACGAACTACTCAGGTAATAAGCCATTTCGAATGCGATCAAAAGTCTGATATGACGCACAATGTTCCAATAGGCCACCAATCCAAACACGACACCAACAAGAAATCAAACTCTGGAAGGAATTACCTAACCCCCGCACTAATACGGACTTTTCTTAGAAGATAAGAAGCGAAACACACAAAAATAGCATATAGAAAACCAGACTCGACATCACATTGTTGCGGCGCACAACCCGATCCAAATAACATACCCATAGCGGCGTGCCACCCGATCCACACATAGATCTCATATAAGGAGATTGCACTTCGAGTTAAATCTGCTCACTACAATAAAAATATCGAATTTCGATCATAAGCACGCTAAGTGAATAATACCATCCCTGAGAAAACACATAGCGCTATAGGCTACAAAACTCAAGCACAACTGAGGTGCGATACAAGATCTAAATCTCAAGAGCCATCGTGCTCACATAACATCATCGCCACGCAAAACCTTAACACATAAGAGTTTACCAAGCCGTCTCACAACTCATATGGCGCAATACATCATTACCTGGAATAGCTGATGACAAAATAACACCCGGACTGTTCCTCTATAGGGGACGCTCGCTGAAACAAACACAACTGGCCTGATATAAAGCCCTATTCACATATATAAATCAATCCATTAATCTCAAGCCGATTTCTGATTACACCTACTTGGCTAATAACTTTCAAAGACAGTAACTCCTTTTTCCTCATAACACATAAGAACAACCATCATAACCAGAGCAACCTCCTCGGTTTATAGCCCAATAAACAGAGTGCCCTCCAGGCCTAAATTCTCAAATTAATGATATTACCACAATCCTTATACTTGATCTAAATCTTTAGTCAATCAAGTGACTACATGTCACACTTATAAAATCTTCCCGTAAGACACGCTCCTACATTCTCCCAAAATAAATAACGGGTCCGCTCATCCAAACCATCAGCCGCACTAACGCTGAAAAGCGATCAAGAATCCTTAACCAGGATGCAAAGTCTTTTTCACAAAACATCAATCTCAGGTGGCGCTGAAAACAACCCCAATTTACTTTAATCATTCACCCCTTTCCTTGCTCATCCGAGCCCGTGACATCCTTACCAGCACCAAACTGCAACATTAATCCTCACTTCGAATTCTATGATACTCACTGCATCCAACGTGCCAACATACAATAGAACACGATATTCATCATAACTCCGAAATCATTAATTTTTTAACACTTCATCATATACGAACTTTTCGCTTAACTCACTTCAAGAGAATCATAGCAACACACAGGTAAATTCCCATAACCGTAGGATGTGCAAACCTCTAAGTAGTGGTCCAGGCCACCATAGTCCTTCCGGAACCCGCTTCCACTTAACAAGCCATAACATAAGAGTGCGTTTGAATAACGTCAATTACGGCGGCCGAGAAACCTCACTCGTACGCCATAAATCATACACATAACTCGATCACGCTAAATGAACTGATCACAGACCCCAACATGCCAAATTTAACTATGGCTAATCAATCCCTTTCCTTCCAATTTATCCTTGATTGCTTTGGAAATAATACTAACTCTCTTCAACACATAAAATACTCCCTCTACACTCACCCCGAGTGACCTTGAATCGCGAGACCCTGTTGTCTCGAATCTCACGAATTATTTCACATTTCTCAAATGCTACACCACAAGGTAACACATCATAGAACATTCTGGGCACCTTGTCATAAGCTGCTACAAAGCTTGATTATTAGTTGTACTTATAGGTTTGAAATCATTAGGTACCACACTTTATCTTTTGAGTTCCACTAGGACCGTCGCTGAGAGCCACCCGCTCTGACTTGATCCCGAATATAATCAGCTCCCTAAATATTCTAGCACACTAATACCCTCTCAATGAAGCACCTGGCAGAGTCACTTCCCTTTTAACCTGCCTTTATACAAGGTATAAATCCTGAATCTTTTCCCAAGTTCGAACATGAGCCCATAAGGCTAACCATAGCATATCTTTAAAAATTTCGTAGCTGGGATAACCCCTCAGTATGAAAATAACCAGAAACTTCGCGGGTAGTTAACCATGCAATCCAATCAGAGGTGGTGGGACTCTCCCACTTAGCTGGAAGCCATTATTACAAAACTCTGGAGTTCACCAGGATTCTCAATCTCTTATTGACATAACCTTGCGCAATCAATCACCGGCATTCTCGATATCTTACCGTAGAAACCCAATTTGATGCTCTAAATCATTTAACAGCACTCACACAATAGTTCCCTTTGCTGCATAACCCATAGAACTCTCCGCAGAAGCCTCGCCAACCACGCAACCGCTAAACTACTCACAGAAAATAACCCTCTTGGGTCCAAGCTCACTCCCTAGCTGTACCAGTCCATTTACCCCTCGTGGACACCCATTAAATGCGCGACAACATCCTTCCACTTCAAAGTCATGCTACATCTTTCTTCATTTCAAGCAGCTCCTTTCCGTCATACCAAAACTCTTGCCGCATAACAACCCCATGATTCAAATTAACTCTACAGACTTCCATTGCCCGTCGCTAAGATCCCAGATCCTTCCAAACTATCCTTAGGCGCGTAGTCATCCTACTACTAGGCCCTATACAGCTCCGCCACTCTCCCACTTTGGGCAAACTCACTCCTTCAAT
>MU722420.1:19280-40980 GCA_026770625.1 Nicotiana glauca
TTAAAACTCATGTACTCCTTCTATTTGCGACCATTATGTGAAAATACCTAGTATTTACAATGCTTGCTTGTTTATTTATTGTTTGTATTTAAAGTCACAATTGTAGCATAGCTGGGAACCACACTAGTGGATCTTGAGGGGTGTCTAACACCTTCCCCTCGAGATAATTTCAAGCCCTTACCCATTCTGTGGTCCTTCTTTTTTTTGTTAAATTTCTTCTTAATGTCCTAATGCACTTAATCATTAGGTAGCGACTCTTCAATTCAGAAACCCAATTCCCAAAAGGAAAAGAGTTGTCCGCCTAAATGTCATAAACACGATTTCGCGAGAAAAAGAGGGCATGGATATGTATTTCAAATTTAAGCTCAAAGTTCAAGACAACAACAGGAACCCGCCTGAAGAATGGGGTCAATCAAGTTAGAAATAACTGAAGCCTGCCTTGAGAGCGCGAGTCAACAATTCAAGATGCGCAGCAGAACTGTAGAAGTTTCAAGATCAAGTTTGAACACGATAGATAGGAATCTTGTAAATAATAGCTAATATACTTGCCTAGCTTCTTTTCATTTTGATTTCGATGTAATAAGGAGCTCAGCAAGCAGTAATAGCAGCAGCAGCAGTGAAATTACAGCCTTTCGGTAGTCCCAGATACCAAAACTTCCAAAACCACACGGACCTGATTCCTTTATAGCCAAGGATATGTAGGTAACCTCGGAAGCAAGGTTCAGTCAAACTTTTCCAATGCTTCTCATGCAGTATACAGACGGGCAAAATGGCTCATATTCGCTTACTTCATCTTTGCCCGAAAACTCTCCGAGTTTCTGAGCAAAGAGCGGCAGCTGTGAGCACGTAATTTTGGCCTAACAAAAAATACTCCTACAAAGTCACAAAATAGATTTTTTTTAAAATTTATTTTAATTTTTATGGACGATTTAGGGATATTTGCTTAATTGTTTGCATTTAGTTGCATTTTTATATTTTTTAAAGCATAGAAAATACCCCCAAAAATATTCAAGTTTCATGCATTGCATTTTTAGAGTGATGTTTGCATTTTAGGTTTAAGTTGTCAATTAATTACATTAACAGACAAAATCAAAAATATTGGCCATTTTTATATTTTTTATCTTTTAGTTGCAAATTAGTAATTTTCTTTCATTTAGCTTTAAGTTAATTAATTATTTTTATGTTAGAAAAAAATAATTAATGTAATTTTACAAATTAGATTGTTGGTTTGGGATTTTTAATTAATCGTTTAAGCTTAAATAATAATAAAAAATAAAAGAGAAGAAAGAATGAAAAAAAAAGAGGGGAAAAAAGTTCTGTTGGGTCCAATTGGGCCAAAACCACCATCAATCCCAAAAATTCCTTCCCAATCCGTCAAGCCCAAATCCCTTTACCCACCCTAGCGTAGCGATTATCCAAACGACGTCGTTTGGTCCCCTCCAACCCCAGCCATTGACCATCCTTGATATAACGGATTGGAACTAACTACCCCTTACCATATAATTGTCCTAACCCCCCTCCCCCCCAGAACCTAGCGACCCCTTCCCATTTCTCCTTCCGTCTCCCAATATGCAAACCCTAGCCGCCCTCAATCTCCATTTCATCACCACCAGCCGCCGCCCACCGAAAATCACCCCACAGCGGCGGCCTGTCACCAAACAATCCCAAATTTACCCTCCACACTCCCCATAACCCCTTGAACACTAATCCATCACCTGTTTCCTCCAAATCACCACCATATTCCGTTAATTTCAAATCTAAAAATTCAAACCCAAAACCCTAGGTCGCGCAAACAACCCCAAAATTACACCCCCACTCGTCACACGCCCTTAAACCTTAAACCATTGTTGATTTCCCCAAAATCCCCATCTTTTTTCATTAATTCTAGATCCGAGTTTAAAACCCTAGATTCATTTCTGTTGTTGATTGGCATGTGAATATGGTCCATTTAAACCCAAGACCTACATCAATCGATTGCTCTTGATGAGAGCAATAGATTAATGTTAGTCTCGGTTTATTTTACCCTGCCAATTTCAATCTGAGTTCGCAGTTGTTTAGGACAGATATTTGTGGTATTTTCTGTTCTTTTCTTTTGTTGTTCTTCCCTTTTTCTTCTTCATAATTATTTTTCCTATTTAGTTTGCATGCTTTAGGATTTACAGTGTTTTATTATTATGTGTTTGTTCGGCTTGCCTATGTTAATATGAATTATCAAATATTTGCTTTTAAGCTTAATAGTCTCCTTGCATGAAATGTTTTGTTGATTCAATCGCGAACCTGTTTCATGTTAGATTTTAGGTTTAATTTAGATTTTTAGATGCTTAATATTCTAGGACTCAATTGCGCTGTTTCGTCTCCTATTTGCTATTTTGATTGGAATTTTGATATTTGATGGCTTGTTGATGTTTGTCATACTTTGTAAATCATTAGACACTTGTAAGGGGTAAGTGAACAAAAAGAAAACTTAAGGGGGTCATTTGAAAAGTGAAAAAATAAGGGTCTCAAATAGGGCATTTCGAAGCTTCTAGAGTGTGGACAGTTGGCCCTATTTGCTAATTTAAATTGCTAAAATTAAATAGAAATGGTCAGCTGTCTATTTTTAGTTAAGAGAAGATGCTCTTTTCCTAAAAATTAGGGTTGTTTTGAGGGAATAATTCCCTTATCTTTAGGAGCACGTGGGATATGTCATTCCCTATATATATATATATATATATATGGGACCCTCACTCACTCAACACACATGGATCAGACTTTAAAAACACCTCTGAAAAATCCAGCTCTATTATTCCATCAGCTCTTCTATTTTTCTGCTTTTCACTAAAAGTTTGGAATAGTTGTTCCTTTGGATTTCTGAGGTTTTTAAGCTGAAATATGACTTGATACTGAAGCTGTGTGTTGGTTGATACTCCTATTTTGTTGCTATTAATTCTACTTTTTCGTGCCATCTTCTGCAGATCTCAGAGATACCATTTCTTATTCTGTTTACCTGCTGTATCCAGGAACTTTTTTGAACCATGAATGGCAAATGGAATGTGAACATGCTTGTGTGGAAGATGTACTCATGCTGAAATTAATAAAGTTGTTCATGTTAAACTTCAACCTTCATGTTCTTTTAAGTTAATCAGCTTTTTTCTTTTCTTTTTTTTCCTTTTTAGCTCTTACTTAAAAAATGATAAGCCTGCTGTTTCAGTCAATGGTTAATTGCTTGTTCAATATCAAATGCTTAGTAGTTCATTTTTATGTCTGGATTTGCTTGAAAATTTAGTTCGTTGAAAACAAGTGTATAAACAACTCGTCCTTGTATGCTCATCGAATTGATATTGAGTAATGTGCCAAGAATGATCTCTCTTGGAAAATTTGTTGTAATTAAAGCATAGATTTGAAATTCTATCACTGAAACTTTGTAATTTAATTCAGGACCAATGGTTTGTCGATTCATTCGTATCTGTTTCCTTTTGTTCATGCAGAACTTCACTTAAGACTGCACTGGTAGTATACTCAAAGCTTTCATATTACTGGGTTCATCCTATAGCCTATATTCGTACCCCAAAAATGCAATAGTTAATTTCAGCTTGTTAAAACGTGACTGGGCTCTTTAATGTAGCTCAAATTGTTGCATTTAAATCCATTATGTCACGAATGCTGTTATGCCTTTAGAATTTTGCTTACAGTATCTCGAATTTGCCAAGTTTATGTTGATTGGGTATTCTTGTTCACGATGATGTTATTTGATGCAATCTTAGTTCATTCCAATTTATTTCAAAGTAATTAAGAATTGACTAAAGGCCAAAATGGACTGGGTCACATTACTAATCTTTATCTAGGCTCGTGGCAGGAAGGGTTCGTTTTATTATGGATTCAAAAGAACAAGATGCTATCTTTCCAACATGTTTTTTCCCATACATTTAGGACCTTGCCATATTTAATCTCAGATTTTAGGATGGATTACTAAAACCATGAACATTCGTAGTTTGCTTTAAGCGCGTTATAATAAATCATCATAACTACGGGTACGGTTCCCGTGACGTAGTTGTGATACGTAATTCCCAAATTCAGGTGCACATTTCATGTGACCCGACTCCAACTTCGAACATTAATAAAAATACACGTGTTGTCAATTGTGGGTACAGTTCCCGTGACACGATTCGCAACATGTACAAAAACAAATAAGTGTACGACAATCGTAACTTATTCTAGAAATAACTCCATAAATAATTAAAAGTGGTTGAAAAGCTAAAAATGCAATAGGTATAAAATATGTCATTAATCAGATAATAAGGCCAATTAATAATAGTTGAGCGATCGTGCTAAAACTATGAAACCCGAGAATGCCTAACACCTTATCTCGGGTTAATAGAATTCCTTACCTGGATTTCTGTGTTCACAGACCATAAATAGAATCAACTTCCTCGATTCGGAATTTTAAACCAATGACTTGGGACACCGTAAATTATCCCAAGTGGCGACTCTGAATATGAATAAATAATCCCATTTCGGTTATTGTAACTTTAATTGGAAAAACTCCTCTATCCCTTTCGGGTAGAAAAAGGAGGTGTGACAAGTAGGGGTGTGCATTCGAGTCGGTTTATCGATTATTTGTTATCGGTTTATCGATTTATTGATTTCGATTTCGATTTCGAAATTTTCCTTATCGAGTTATATATTTTGATTTTGATTTTGTCCTCTTCGGTTATCGGTTTATCGATAAACCGATAAGAAATACTAAAAAAGAAAAATTACCCTTATTCTATAATACCCTTTCCTTTACCCTAAGTCCCTAACCCTATTATTTCATCTACCACATTTAAGGAATGATCATATTTAAAGCTCAAGGGAATGAATTTCAAATTAATGAAAAATAGAATTAGCCGTGATGATGTTTTTTTTTTATACCGTTGGAGTGTTGGTGGAATACATTTGATCTCTTACTTTAGTTTTGTTGCATGTGCTTGTTGACACAATTTTTATATTATAAATGGTGTTCGTCTTATTTTAGCTTCTTTTGGTCCATATTAGTTAGGCGTGTTTATAGCGATATACTTTCCGTGGAATCCCACAAATTTTCTTATTGGTGTAATCGATAACCGAATCGATAAGCCCCAAAAATCGATAAATCGAAATCGAAAAAATCAAAACCTTATTGAAACGATAACGATAAGCATATGTACAAATCGATAATCGATAAGAAATTATCAATAAGGGTCTAAGTCAAATGCACACCCCTAGTAACAAGTGCTACAATCTAAAGTGAGGTTTGCATATGGAGAGTCCAGGAGTATGAGTTTGGGTTTCATAATGACCTATATAAAAGAAAGAGTTTCCTTGATGAGTTGAGTCAACTCTTGATGCTCTTGTATCGCATTAGAGTTGTGGTGCTAAAAAGGTTGTATGTTGTTAATAATGCATTTGAGTTTAGGATGATTGTTAGTCCCAATTGATGCTTGCTAAAGTCACCTTAGAACAGCTGAAATTCTCCTTACTTTTACCTTGTGGAGGTGGGAATTATTTTGTTTGCTTGATGACAAGCAAAAGCTTAAGTTTGGGGGAGTTGATAACTAGAGATTCTAGCCTATCTTATGCTCCTTTTGTTTAGGTTTTGGATCAAAAATGTGTAAAAGTATTCCCAAAAACTAAATTATTGTGCTTGTTTGCAGGATTTGGTCAAAATGAGGCAAGAAAGTCATAACCAGCTCATAAGGGAGTGAAACCTGCACAAGTTCAAAGTTGAGCTAAAAGCGCTGACAATGATGACATAGTTCGACCGCGGAAGGTCCACCGCTGAGGTGACCATAATTACGCTCTCAGCGGAATTGAAGTTCAGAGAAATCAATTTTGGCACAACAGACATCGCTGATCGCGGTGAAATAGCGCGGCGGTGGAATTACTTGAAGCGGTCGCGGTCCATATTCTGCTGAGTGCGAAATTGAGAATCAAAGGACTGGAGATTTGAGCTCAAATAAAGAGCGTGGTCCGTGAACATATTTCGCGGTCGCGGTTGAAGATAACACTGAGGCGGTTGATTTTCTGCTCCCAGCGGAATCAAATCCAGACCAAGCTCGGAAGAGAAAAAATGCGGTCCGCGCTTGCTTTTGCACGGCCGCAGAATTCCAAGCGTTGAGGCGCTCACTATTACGCTGTCAGCGGAACCTCTGTAGGGGCATTTTTGTCCAGTAATTTCAACTGTATATAAATAGTTCTTTTCACATTTTTAGGTCATCCGTTGTTTTGGGGGAGTACGTGAATAGCCATTTTTTACTTCTTAGAGTAATTTTAGAACATCTTTAGCTATTAATCTTAGATTTTACTCTGTTAATTACTTTTTTATGGCTTATATTTCATCTCCATATTTGATTTCTACCTTCATTATAAGTATCCAAACCCTTTAGCTAGGGTTGTGATCCAACCCTAGTGTGGGTATTTGATAGGTCTTCAATTTTAGGGCTTAATTGTTTATGGGTTAATGATATTTAGCTTGATTCATGCTTTAATTGTTGAATTGGTGGTTGCAAACACTGATTCGTGCCTTTATGACTTAGACTCTTCTTGAAAAAGAGGGTCTAAGTCTATGAAATTCAGGCTAACAAGGAATTAGGTGCATTCAATAGATTTGATAGCCCCAATAAAGGGTTAAACCTAAAGATAGTAATACCCGACTTGAGCCAATTTTACTTGCATTGTTTAAACACCCAATTGGGCTTGAGAAAGCCAATTAGTGCAAAGTCACTCAAACTACCGAGAGGTATAGAGTGAGTAATTATGTGCAAGGGTTATATCACGATCCCAATTATAATAAATTTGTCCTAAGTTTTAGACCTGTTAGATACTCACCTAGATGTAAGTCACTTCACTAGTGCTTTTTACCAATTGAGAAAACCCTTACAAAAATATGGTACTTAAATTATTTTCATCATTCATTAGTATTAAAAATATAATAGTAACAAAAACAAAGCATGGTTAGAAGTATAATTATGAACAACACGCATAGCTAGATTAGATAGAAACCCAAATCCCAACCAATATTAGCTCCTTGTGGATACCGATCCCGACCTTTTGGGTTAGAGCTGCATCGACCACTCTTTGTCATTTTATAGTGGTATACGGTTGGAGTCGATCAATTATCAATAAGAAATTGAATGGGTTTTTTCCTGAGTACGGGGGTTAATCCCGTTCCCAGGTATACCTTTTTTTTTTGGGCAAGTACTCGATCAAAATGACCTGCTCCAGCTCCTCGACAGTTAATTTTGTAGCATCAGATTCTTCAGGAACGACGAAGGTTCGAGGAGTAAGGAAATCCTCATCTTCGTCTTCGATTACCTGTTGCTTTGACTCTATCAGGGCTGTCGGCGGGAATTAATATTTGGCAGTCTACTTATCTTTACTGCTCGACTTCTCTGAGGTCGACGGCTTTGGATCCATCCCCACTTTCTCGATCGCAAACTTCTCTTTTTCAGCATGTTGCTCCCCATAGACTGTTTATACTCCTTCCTCTGTTAGGAACTTCATCATCTAGTGAAGAGTTGAAGGCACTTCCCTCATGTTGTGTATCCACGGTCTCCCTAGGAGTGCATTATACCTCATGTCACCCTCGATGACATGGAACTTTGTATCTTGTATGGTCCCGGCTACGTTTACTGGCAAGATAATTTCTCCCTTTTTTGTTTCGCTTGCCATGTTGAAGTCATTCAGGACCTGAGATGCAGGTACAATCTGATCTTGTAGGCCGAGTTGTTCCACGACCCTCGATCTATTTATGTTTGTTGAGCTATCTGGATCCACTAAACCACGTTTAACTTGAATTTTATTCAAAAGGATAGATATTACTAGGGCGTCGTTGTGAGGCTGAGATATGCTTTCTGCTTTCTCGTCACAGAATGATAAGACGTCCTCGGGAACATAGCTCCGAGTTTGTTTTTCTCTGGTGATCGATATTTTGGTGCGCTTGAACACAGATCGTTGAGGGACATCGACTCCGCCAATGATCATATGGATTACATGTTGTGGTTTTTCTTGTCCATTTTTTCTTGCATCTCTCTCCCTAAAGTGATTCTTGGCCGGATCACTTAGGAATTCTTGAAGGTGTCTCTCGTTGAACAACCGAGCCACCTCTTTGCTCAGCTGCCTGCAATCTTTAGTTTGATGACCATGTGTGCCATGATACTTGCACATCAAGTTTGGGTTTCTTTGAGAATGATCAGTCTGTATTGGCATGGGCCACATGGTGTCTTTGATTCTCCCAATAGCTAAGATAATCTCTGATGCATCTATACTGAAGTTGTACTCTGATAATCGAGGAGCCTCGACGGGGCCGGTGAGCTTATAGAACCCGCTATTACTCATGAGTCCCCGAGAACTTTGGCCTCGATCGCTTCTCCGATCGTTCCGAGGAGTGTTACGACTCGGGCCGTTGTTTCTTCGATCGCCATATGGCTGATATCGCTCTTTGTTGAATCTTGATTCCCGATCTATGTCCCCCGGGGGCTTGGCTGCGAATCTGTTAGGATGAACTGAACCCGAGGGAGACCCCAACTGGTTGTCTTCGACCCTGATTTTTGACTGGTAACGATTGTGCACATCCGACCATGTCACAACCGGATATTTGATCAAGTTCTGCTTTAACTGTCAAGATGCAATCGATTACTTTCATTCAAACCCTACATAAAAACCTGTACTGCCCAGTCATCGGAGACCGGCGGCAATTCCATTCTTTCCATCTAAAACATGTACACGAACTCCCTTAGCATCTCGTCGTTCCTTTGTTTTATTTTGAAGACGTCCGATTTCCTTGTGGCTACCTTTATGGCCCCGGCGTGCGCTTTCACAAAGGCATATTCCAACATAGCAAACGAGTCGATAGAGTTGGGGGCTAAGTTGTGATACCAAATCATAGCTCCTTTTGACAACGTTTCTTCAATTTTTTACAACAAGACTGATTCGATCTCATTCTCACTCAAATCATTTCCTTTGATTCTGCAAGTGTACGAAGTAATATGCTCATTGGGGTTGGTTTTTCTGTTATACTTGGGTTTATCGGGCATGCGAAATTTCTTAGGGATGGGCATCAGATCCGCGCTCTGAGGGAATGGTTTTTGTATGAATTTTTTGGTGTTTAAACCTTTCAAAACTGGAGGTGACCCCGGTATCTGGTCTACACGGGAGTTATAGGTCTCCATTTTTTTATCATTGTCTTCAATTTTCTTTTCCACGGACTCGATCCTCTTGGTTAGCTCTTCGAGCATCCTCAAAATTGTGGGGTCGGTCCCCAAGCCACTTTCATCGGGCCTGTCTAGCGCTGGTTCAGTATGCCGAGTGTTTACTCGTTCGGCTATATTTGGAATTTTATTCTGACTCTAAATTTAAGTGGTGGCAATTTGCTGAGCTTGTAGCATCTCGAATATCACTTGGAGGCTGACTTCCCCATCTCCCATTTCTTGTGTTCTTTGGCCAGCGGACCGGGCTTCCCTCTGCATATTTCCTTCGGGGTCCGCGCCTAGATCTGAATTCAAAGCGATGTGCAAACTAACATCAACTGGTTCCACATTTGGCACTTCTCCTGGGTTTATCAGTGGTACACTGACCCCTGCGTTGATGTTTTCTCCAAGACCTTCATTGTTATGAACAGGTGCATTTTGCGTGCTAGGCATGTTTAAGCCTGAGAATCAAAAAATCTTGACAAGAAAAAGTGTAAAGACAACGTGTGTAACGAGAATCAGTAAAGAAATAATCACTATTATCTTTAGCCCCACGGTGGGCGCCAAACTGTTTACCTCGAAAATACGAGTAATAATTAAATTTAATTTGTTGTTTTAAAGATATGTGATTTAGTTCAATACCAATTAATAATCAAGAAATGTGAAGTAAGAATGAAAAAAGACAAGTGAATCAAACCAATATTACTTGACAGTGGTGACCTCGAGACGGTGATCTCGAGATGGGCTAAGAGCAATAAAGTAAGAAAAGTAAAGTAAGAACAATACAACTAAAGGACAATGCTGATGAACAGCATGCGAAAAGGTAGAGAGTATATTCCTTGCTCAGTGATAAGATGACCTTACAAATGATTGGGGTCCCGTTTATATAATAGGGGAACCCTAAATAAGGAATATTTCTATTTATAGTAGGGAATATTCTTGGTACAACTGTCTAACCGCCTAGTACGAAATCGTACAATCCTATTCCGGGATTTGTGCCATGACTTTGGGGACGTGGCAGGAATCTAGCTTGCTCTGGTACAAATCCATAACGGTACTATTTTGGGGTCGGGTATACTCGGGCCTGGTATTCCTCGTACTCCTATCTCTGGGCATTGCGCTTTGTCTTCGAGCTTAATTTTGGTCCACTGGTCTCGAATCTCGATTTCACCCGAACTCGGGCCCATGACGGACCCTCGAGCCTATAAATCGGAGGTATACAATGTTGAACGTATACCATACATATTCTTGCTAACGAAACGGAGAACTAACAATTTCGCAGAAATAAAACAAAGGCTTGTAGAGAGACTCCTATATTTAAATAGATAAGTAAATTCAACTGTAAAAAGAGGTTTGATACAAAAAGCTGAAAAAATACGAGCAAAAATGCATACTTGTATTGGAGAAAACAGACAGCAAATGCTCAACATAACCTGGAATCTGTGATGATTATGTGCAGAGTTGCAACAACATCTCTTTAATTAGCGAGAGGAAAATCCTCAAGCTAAGACGTTAGACAGTTAAGGATAAATAGCTATACTTACTCCAATGAGTTTTGGTTGGTTTTCAGATCTGAAAGGGAGAAGCGTATACAGTTTCCAGCTTTTCTTACGGAGAGAATTTTCCGGCAAAACAAAATTTATAATAAGCGTGCTTTTGAAGATTACATCTGACAAAGAAATAGTTCTGCTTGTACTAATATAAACTGGCCAACAATGTTCAACTCTTTAAAACAAAAAAAACGTAAAATCAGGAAATCTCATCCTTTCTCACTGCTAATAATAATGTTTAGTAACAAACAATGTTCACCTCTACTAGGTAGTGGAAGTAGCATACAAAATGTTTCATCTATAACTAAGAATGAACCTAAAACTCAAAGTTCCTAATGTAGCCGGAAATGTGATTAAATGTCAGCCAAAATTCCCAGTTTAGCGATAGGTGCGGTATACTGGAGTGTACATGCAGCTCTCAGCATACTTTTCAAGATCAGTAGGACGAGGTAGACGAGTTGCTAGACCTGAAAAAAGTGGGCAAGTTAGAGATTCATCATCAGCAAGTTTGGGCTAGGTGCTTAATTTGTTAAACCACTTTGCAGGACTCACCAAGTTCATATGCCTTAGCAGCTACTTCGGCCGCGATATGGGCTGATATTTTTCTGATGTTAGTGAATGGCGGGTAGATCCGTCCCTTTAAATAGTCTTCCTCTGTCACCTGAGCTGCCAAAGCTTCCGCTGTTTCATGAAAGAAATAATTGAAGTCAAACGACATGCACGAAAAGATTTTTTCCTCCTTCTGCCAACATCCTATGAAATAAGTGTCTATCTGTTGTACAATACTAGTTAACTGATAAAGAGGTTATGTGAAATTATAGATCAGACTCGAAGCATATGTAAATTCTTGGATTCAATCTTACAGGCTGCAAGTAGCATATCATCGTGCACACGAATTGTTCCGGACATGATAATTCCCAAACCAAATCCAGGGAATATATAGGCATTGTTGGCCTGAAAAGTTCAGCAAAAGAAGGGTAAATATCCTAAATTATTACTCAAGAACAGTCAATTGCTATTGGGAAAGAGCAGCACCTGGCCAGACACAAAAGTCCGTCCCTCATACTCAAAAGGGTCAAATGGGCTTCCACTAGCAAAGATTGCATGACCCTGTACGTGACAGAAAGTGAAAGAGGTAACAGGCTCAGTAATTTGTACATAAATAATTACTGGCTTGAGGTAGCACATTGTAAAAAGGCCTGAGCTATGTAAGTTTTATAATGGAATTTACCTTACTCCATGTATAAGCTTCCTCAGCAGTACATTCAGCTTGTGATGTTGGATTGGACAAAGCCATAATAAGAGGTTTCTGGAGAACATCATTTGTGCCAAAATTAGAAACTTCAGAGTAAATTATGATTCATGGAGCTTATGTTGCACTGTCTATTCATGCATATTGTCATTTACATGTGCATGTGTGAGAGAGGGGGGGACCTACCGGATTGAGAGAAGCCATAGTCTCAACGACTTCCTTTGTAAAAGTTTTTCCAACTCCTGAAGTTCCTATTAGAACAGTTGGCTTTATTGCCTGACAAATTGAGAATAAAGTGAGATAAGGAATGTGTTTTTTGCCTTCATCTATTTAAGTCACATCATGCTTCAATAGAAAGACGCAAATTTCACACCTTGACGGCATCTATAAGTTCCTTAACAGGTTCGTGATCATGAGCCCAAGGCTTTTTGAAGTGCTGAAGGGACTCCAAACGAGAACTAACCACCAGTCCCTGTAATAAATTAAAAATTGTTTGTGGGAAAAGGAGATGCTGATACGAACATAAATGATATTCAAGCATGCAGGTAGAGTCAATTTATTGCGTGTAGCATTTTACTGGAACGTCAGATCATGATATATACCTTAGAGTCGACAAGCCAAATCTTCTTTCGAGCTTCTTCTAAAGGAACACTAGTCTGAAAGGCAAATCCAGAAATTTAGTACAGAAGATTCAAAAGGAGAAAAAGCAGATGAAGAGTAGTTCGAACCCTTTTTGTTATCTCGAGTGCTATGAGCTCAGCAATACCAGTTCCAGCCTTCAGGAAGCAAAAGACAAGAAAGTTAAAAACAAGATTTCTAACGTTGGGACATAATGTGCTCTTATTGATATGTTGATCAGTATTTTTATGACATTTACAAAATCTCCAATGTATATGGCCATTTTGTATATAGGTATCCACATGGTCTAGTTAATCCAGGAAAAAAGTTCTTTTAGCAGATAGACTAGCACCAGTGCAGCACTAATGGCCTTAATGGGCAGTATTGGCCCGCCTTTCATCTCAGGCCTTTGCCAGTAGATGGGTAGGAAGGCTTGTAGATTACAAAGAAATGAAACAGACATTTCTGTAATTGATAGTTAGTTATTATATCAATCTCCAAAGCAGACGATAAAGTCCTAGGTCTAAATATCATGGCCAACTGAAAATGGTGAATTGTAAAGGAAGAACCTAAATTTGTGCCATTAACTTAAAACGTATATGAATAAACTACTCTGAAGAAGTAAGCAAGTAAGGTTAAGTAGTAAACCCTTTTTTCAACTACAAAAAAGAAGAAGGCAAAAGCTAATCTAGTTGGACAGTGAGAAGGCTGAACATCTTGCCGGCAAATAAGGTGTCACATAACTTTCTACTTTAAGTAGAATAAAATCTGCCTACTGTTCTAATCCATACCAACATACAGTATTAGTACATAATATGAAACTCTTGAAGAGCAATAACCCAGAAAATGTGAAGGGGCAATAGCTGATGAATCTCACCTCTCCAGCACCTAAAAATAAGAAAGTATGGTCAGCCAGTGTTCCACCAAGTAGTTTTAGAGATGCAATAAGCCCGGCCAGAACAACAGATGCTGTGCCCTGTAAAACAAGTATAAAGATCATTAATCCACTCAAAATGAAGGCAAAAGTTTCAAGTTGACGGTCATTCTCACGATATCTACCTGTATATCATCATTGAATACAAGATGTGTAGTGCGATACTTTGCAAGAAGATCGAATGCATTGTGGTTTGCAAAATCTTCAAACTGAAAAATTTATTAGGCAACTTTAGGACATAAATAAGTGGACCGAAGATACAAAGTTCTTAAGATTGGTGCTTCATGATATTTGGGGGAGCAGGGAAAAGATAGCAATTTCACAAGGATATTTATAGTTAGTGACATACCTGAATGAGGACTTTCTCTCCGTAGTTTTGCTTAGCTGCAGACATAAACTCCTCCAGAAGTTCAGCATATTCCTTTAAGAGAAAAACATGAATGAGATTTCAGCTTCCGGAAAGATAGAGTTTGACAACTGCATTATTTTCATCTGTAGTCTGACAACGCAAAGTAAAGGATGGAAAAGATCATCAGACCTGCCCTGTAGCTCTTTTCTGCTTGAGTCCAATGTAGAACTCATTATCCAGTAACTTCTGATTGTTTGTGCCAACATCAATGGTTATAGGAAGACACTGAAGATTAAAAAACAATAATGTGAATTTCTGACACAGATTGTCTAATGAAATCAATATAATGTAGTCATAAATATCAGCCCTCATACTGATACAACAAGTATTAAACATTTTAGTTGTTTAGGAGAGATCATTGAAGACTGATCCATATCAAGTTTAGACGAGGAAACCACATTAAAACTTCAAGAAGATGAAATCTATTAAGATGTTAGAACACATGATATTCTGATCCACTTGATATAGACATTAGAAGAAACAGAATTTTGTGGACATAGATGGAGATCCTCTGAGAAAACGTATTCATCCTCTTTAACATGCCAAATTTTTATTGGCTGATAGCAACCAAATTAATACAAGCTGGAAATAGCCAAAATTCCATTCAGATATGTATAAGAAAGCATAGTAAAAGGGAAATTTGGAGGCAAGCAAATTTCAAGAAGTGTAAAGTGTTCCATCCACAAAATGCAAAAAGCACAAGGACTAATTATGAGATCAGTTTGAGATAATGATAAGTGTACAAAGAAACAAAGTTGGACGAGTGCTTACTACTGAGGGACGAACACCCCCAAGAGCAGTATAAAGAGAGAGCTTTCCAACTGGAATACCCATGCCCTGAAACAATTTTGGAACTTTTGGTCAATTATGCTATCCATCTGCAACTGTGTACAAGTAAAGTAGAGATAGGACTGTCTCTCTAATTAGTTCTGTCCAGTTGTTCAAATAACACGCGATTAGGGAAAAAATCTGATAACTAGACGAACTTGGCAGATTTACCTGACAGCCAAGGTCACCAAGTCCTAATATCCGCTCCCCATCTGTTACAACAATGACTTGAATACTCTTCTCAGGCCAATTTTTCAATACCTCAAGAATCTTTCCCCTGAAAGTTTCAGTATAAAGGTAAGTACATTAACATGGAGCAGAAGAGCATCCAACGTACAATTAAACGGAACAGAAAAAATGGATGACTACAAAGAAAGAAAGGAACAAGGGAAATTACTTTTCTTTTAAGCTGATAAAGAGACCCTGAGGACGCCTAAAAATGCTTCCGTACTTCTGGCAAGCCTCGCCAACTGTTGGGGTATATACAATTGGCAAGAGCTCTTCAACATGATCGATGAGAAGCTTGTAAAATAACCTTTCATTTCTTTCCTGCAAATTGCAAAAGTAAATTATAAGCAGAATTTTAGCAGCATAGACACAGAATCACCTCAGTCTGATCATAGAGTGGAATCATCATGAAATAACTTAGGTTATAGAACAGCCAAGTAACATTTTAATGGAGATTGTATTCCCTTAGTCTTCCCCAGATAGTTTCTTATGCAGTCCTTGAGAAATGCCAAATTATTTAGCGTGTTCAAATTATAGAAATGGTAGTTTACAGCCTTCGCTCTAAGAGGGCATAAAAAGGGTTACACACATGATAAAATAAAAACGACAAAGAGAAAAGGACACGAATTCTGGACCCATATAGCCATGCTATATTGGTAATTCCAATTGGTAAATTGTGATATTTTAAATGCATAGCTTACCATTACTCTTTTTTTTCATAGCTTACCATTGTCATAAAATTAGAAAAAAGTAAAGTACATTACTTCCATAAAAACGTCTTTTAAAGAGTAAATCCAAGACTTTAACCGACATGGATTCTAACATGCTACAGGAGAGGTAAAAATTACCTGAAGATCCATCATGGCCATGTATCTTTGCAATGGAACTTGATATTGGCGGAGATTGTGTATCAATCTCTTCTCCTGATATTTGATAATAAAGGTTTACCGGTCTAGTTATGAGTGGAAATGGAAACAGAGAAGTCAAGATCATAAGTCAAGGATTATCAAATGACCTGAAGTTCTTGGCTTAAAACAGTAGGAGGAAGAAGGCCGCGCAGATAGTGAGCATCTCTCTCTGCTTCAGTGAAAGCGAGCCCTTTGTTGTAATGTGGATCACGTAACAAACTATATCCACTGAAATCAACAAAGATGATTTGTCAAGAAGGATTTGTCAAGAAGGACTAGTTATCACATAAAGTTGACAATGCTCAGCCTATAACACAAACTAAATTCACTATTTTCACAACCAAACACTCATTAGTTTGTCAATCCAGCCACAAAAAGGGGTAACAAGTAAAACGCTACGCCTGACACAGGAAAGTAACTGAATAAAATCAGATAATCCAAGGGAAATAGGATAATAACACAATTTGCAACTACTCTCCACACATTAGATCCCCTTATTTTGTGATCTACAAGACCACTAAAATTTTACATAATGAAACAAGGAGTAATACAATATTCTTTTGGGGTATTAATAAATTAACACAATAGCCTGCAAGGGTTGACTGAGTTGGTTGGGTGAGTGGTTTTCCACATGGGAGACTTGGGATCGATTCCCTCACCAGAAGCCTCCTCAATCAAAGCTCGTCGCACCGGGCGTGCCTAGTGTGATTTACATCTCCTGTGTGATTTGCGAACTATTACACAGTGAGCAGGTTAACCTATGCGCACCGAAGGGTAGCGGTTGCGGGTTTCCTGGAACCCGGAAATTTTCCAAAAAATAATTTAACACAACCCATAGCAAAATTAGTCTCTACCCTCAAGGTAGGGGTAATGTCTACGTACACATTACCCTCCCCAGACTCCCCTTGTGGGATTATAGGGTTTGTTGTTGTTGTTTGTTGTTCATAGCAAAATGAAGCAAAAGATAGACAGTTAAAGAAAAAATAGAAGAGATTACCTAGCAACAGAAAAAGTCCAAGGGGTGATAGGCTGATCTTCAGTAGCTCTATCCTCTCCATACATATCCTCAACACCACCAGCAACACCACATTTATCTTTCATATCAAGAACAGAATCACCATTTGATGATATTTCTTTCAATGTGCTCTCCATTACTACCCTTATCTTTAATATTCCTCCTCCTCTCTGGCCCAATAAAAACAACCCCAATGCCTTTCTCTGCCAATGAAACAAACTGAAACAACAATAACCCACAAAGCAAAAAAAACAAATAAATACCCAAGAAAACTACAAATGTTATTTGCTTCTGCTACCAAGAACAGAACAACCCACCTTTTATAACTCAAGAAACAAAGAAAATTCAAAATGTTTGAATGCAACTTTTCAATGTCAAATATTAATTTTTTTTAGTGTGAAACTGAAAATGCTGCTGAGTAATAGTGTGAAAGTATTACAAAAAAAAGAAAAAGAAAGTGAGTTAGGGGAGAGTACCAGGAAATAGGGTCTGGTGAATGAGATCATTGTGATTTCTGAGAGAGGAATAAGTAAAATACAGGTGTTATGAGAAAGAGAAGGAGACGGAGAATTCCGCGTTACATTACACAAACTGAGGACTGAAAGTAGTTGCAACAGTTACCAGTTTTGAACCTTTCTTTCTTTCCATTCCTCTCTCGCCGTTATCCGTTTGTTTCTTTCCTTATAATGACATATTTGCCCCCCAAACATTTTCTTAATTTTCTTTTTATTTGGGTGATTTTACTGGAAAGTAAGGCCAGTTTGGCCATGAGTTTTGCCAAAATAAATTTGAGATTTATTTTCAAAACTCATGTTTGACCATAAATTTTGCTCATAGGTCAAATCCCAAACCAACATCCCAAAACTTGGGAATTATATACATGTTTTTCCAAAATAATGTTGGAAAATATGTTTTGAAAATGTATGTCCAAACACATTTTCATCTTCAAACCAAATTTAACCCAAATCAGATTTTTCAAAATAAATTTGGATTTATGGCCAAACGATAGCTAAGTTTTTTTTTCAAGCAATGCAAAAGAAAAAAATTAATAAAAATGCTGAAAGTAAATACTGCATTATGATTTTTAGTTGGATTTTCACAATTTTTAAACGACATCAAACTAAACTTCGATAAGCACATTGAGCCACTAACATGTTCCGAAATGATGAACTATTTCAAGCAACTCATCGACTCATTGAGTTATTCTTACATCCTATAAAAAGGAAAAGAATGAGCAAAAAGATAAGACCAAAAAATTCAGTTCACTTGTAAAATTTTAGAGTTGAATTATACGTCTAGGAAGGTATTAAAGAATTTAGAATATCCTACAACAATCATATACAGGTTTCTAAAGAGATTTATAATAGTTTTGAGTTGCTGATTTTGAATTAAATATTCATATTTTATCGCATTTTTATCGACTTCTACATGTAAGTTTCGAATTTGTAAAATCCAACTAGCTTTGTCCCATTTTATGCTTTACACTTCTTATTATAGTACAAATTAAAGTAAGTTACGCAATGTACATGTTCAAAAATTTAAAAGGTTCGGTGTTAAATTAAGAACATATATGTAAGGCAACGTTCGAAGTTATAAATACTCTTTCAAATGGTTAGCAGCTAAATTAAATTCTGAACCTACCCTATATGCATGTAACGTAAAATTTCATTATTGTGTTAGCGGTTGTCTTTAAGTCTTTAAACAATCAACAAATGCTTCTAAACTAGAGCTTTCTTTCAACTCACCATCAAAAACTTTAAAAAGAAGAATCAATTATCATCATGCGCCAACCAAATAATAAATTCGGTTGGTATAATTCTCTCTCTTCGTCCATATTTTTTTTCTCCTTTTGTTTGATCGACCATTGGAATATGGTTAAATTCTAGGCTTTTCATGAATTAAAGTTTTAAAATAAATTTATATAAACAACATTTCTTGAGACTTTCATACTACTCGTTCATGGTTATAATAAGTGACCACTTTACCTTTGAATGCCCATTAAGAAAATACGAACCCTTAGAGAGAAAAAAATACATATTTACTAAATTATCCTTAATTATTATTATCTTGACATATTAGAATATGTAAATAAGAAAAAAAATTGAAAAAATAAAATTAATTCCTTCTTGGTTATGTAAATGGACACTTATTTTGGACCAAGATAAAAGATAAAATTGTCACTTATTGTGGACCGGAGGGAATAATAATCAATGGACTTGACAAGAAAAAAAAAAGGGGGGGGGGGGATATACAAATATCCATTTTTAGTTCTACTATTTAAAAATTAACCAATAGTTATTTTGTCCTGAAACTTCGATAAAAAAATCTTAATTTCAAGTCAAATCAGGATACAATTCAGACCTCTCTATAATAATATCATTATATAGCAGTTATTCACTATAAAAATTAAGTTTTTCTCGGAATCGATTTTTATATTATATTACAATATATTTTCTCTATATCAATCAAAACATCATATCAAACAAGATTGTTATAGAGAAGTTTAACTATATTTGTATTTTAAAAATTAAAATAAAAAACTAAAATTCATATATTGGTTACTTTTAGAATGGCTACGTGGTGTCATTGCTACAAAACACATGCAAGGAAAATATTTGCTTTACGTATAGAAGTCCAACTAATAAAGCGGAATATTTGGCTGACAGCAAAAGCGCTGCGTTACGCGGCGTCTGCCAATGCTTTTCCTTCTTTACCAAACCCACATTTGGTCCAGGGCTATTATTAATTATTGGATATGACATTAAGAATTGTCTTTTTCAGAAAGTGTAAACTTTTTACTTTTCGTCACCTATTAATTTATAAGAGTCTACCAGCCTAACTTATCTGACTAACGTTAATTAATTCACTTTTTTATTTAGCTTTTCTAAATATGTTCGTGTATCTCTGTTTTTTATTTTTAAAAAATTATTTGGATATCTTCAAAATTAATTGCCTTTCCAATCTCCTAGTTTACTCTTGAACATGGTCAGAAATTTAGCAAATACTCCGTAATAGAGAACTAAGGATAAACAATAAATCATTACCAATCAAATAATTAATTACTCAAACAAAAAATAATCTACATTTTAATGTTAAAGAATGTGATTGTCATAGTTTTAGTTAATTGTACGTCAAACCATTTTTGTTCCGACAGTTGACAAATTAGAAAAATCCTACTATAAAGAATGTCGTAGTGATCTGATTTTTTCAAAGCAAAGGGTGTAGTTAATGGCCACGTCACCGGAAAATCACGCATTTTGGAAGAAGAAAAAGAAGCAGAGAGAGAATAAAAAACAGGAATTCGTGTATATATGACTTTTTACTTAAAAAACAAATGACGAAGCAACCATTTTTTTTTTTTTGGAATCTCAGGAAAACCCGCAGCCGTTACAGCTTTTGCTACAGCCTCTGCCCTTCGGGTGAGCACTTTGTACGCACTGGTGCGACAGACTCAGACCCAGAAGGCATTGAGGGGGATCGAACCTGCGTCTCCCGTGTGGAAAACCCCCTCCAAACCCACTAGGCCGTCCCTTCGGGACCGAAGCAACGATTTCGTAGCACAAATAATCTGAATTTTTCAAAAGGCAAAGGGTACAAGCTGCGGTATTCATATTTGTCAGACTCAGACATGTCAACCGAAAATATTGAATTTAAAAACAAAAGAATAAAAGAAGACGACGAAGAAAGGATATGTGTATATATGATTTTTGACTCATAAAACCTAAAACTTGATCCTGTTGACCACAAGTTTCCAGACCATATTTGCTTGTCTCCATTCCAAAAATTATAAATGACGAGCATTTGGAGCATATAAATTATGTTAGAGGAGTATATTAACTCCAACACGATGCATATATCAAACAAATAAGTATATAATCTTACATATACTTTATAACTTAACAAGGGTAACTAATAAGATCATTATCTCAGTTTATTAATTAACCATAATAAATTAAAATTGTCGAGTGCATGTCGTGCACCTCAAAAGGAGAGTATCAAATGAATATAAGTTGTTTAGCACGAAGGTTCTGTTGTAAAAAAAATATTCGATTATGGAGTATAAAATTTAGCTTGAGGCGTTTTAAGGATACTATTTTTAAGGATATTTTGCTTATACCGTGATAAATATTATTAGGCGTATCTCCCAAGATTCAACAAGCTCTTCTAGTATAACTTGAGCAGAAACAACAAAGATTGCATAAAATAAAACCCAACACAAAAGAAAGGAGTAGAAAAGTTTTTATTTTTTCACACTACTACCAAATGAACACAAGAAGACTATTTATATATAGTCCAAATTGTCACAATCCTAGTTCACTCTCCGTGAACTATCGTGACGGCACCTAGTCTCTACGACTAGGTAAGCCTAACAAATGCAAAAAAAGAAACAATTGCGGAAAGAAAATAATTAAAAACCCAGATAACAGAAAATAAACAGTGTTTAAGATGCCGCCTGGCATATAACTGTACAAGAATCTCAATCTAACACTCTCAAAATTCGGAACCCCATGAATCACAAGCTAAAAGATTACATAATAAGCTCAAACTCCAGAAATGTCTACCAACAAGGGAATACAGAAAAGGCTATACTAGTATTTAGAATAGAAAGGGACTCTTCGGTCTGCGGACGCGACAGATATACGTCGGAGTCTCTACAAAGAGCCTCGTCTCAAGTGTGATAAGACTGTGTGGAAGTACCTGGATCTGCACATGAAAAACATGCGCAGGAAGGGCATGAGTACACCACAACGGTACTCAGTAAGTGCCAAG
>MU722420.1:45203-58098 GCA_026770625.1 Nicotiana glauca
AATGCGCAGGGATCTACCGAAATTCTGATCCGTAGTCCCAAATGTAAATACTCAATACGGGTGGAATCTACCGGGTGCAGTCCCGTAGTTTCAATGTAAAAATGCAGGGGATCTCCCGGAATACAAATCCGTAGTCCCAAAGTAAACATACAAGGGGATCTCTCGGGATACCATCCCGTAGTCCCAAAGTAAACACACAGCAGCAACACACAAAAATACTTAATTCAATTCAATTCAATTTCCATACCATGTAAAACAGGTATTTCTAGCCTAGCATGCTGCACATAATCCAACTAAGGCAATTTGATCAAGCAAAGTAATGAAGTCAACTAATATGCTTTCCTAGGCTAATAGCAAGCTTAAATTACACACGGTATAAAGAAAAAAAAGGAGATCACATTATAGTTACTTAAAGAAAAACGAATTTTCAACAATTAGCACAAGTATGCACTCGTCACCTCACGTACAAGGTATTTCATTATCAACAAACGAAATCCTAAGGGGAGTTTCCCCACACAAGGTTAGACAAGCCCCTTAGCTCGAACCGGCTCAAAATCAACTCGAAACCACGTTCTTGCCGCGAGTATTTGACTCCAATTGGCTCAAATTTATTCAATTAAATTGCATAATGTAAATAACACTTCAAGTAACTGATTTTAAAAATAAATTCTAAGTCAATATGCAAAATTAGGTAAAATAACCAAAATACCCTCCGGGCCCACGTCTCGAAATCAGATAAAATTTATATTTCCAAAATCCAAATACTCTCACGAGTCTAAGCATACCAAAAATATCCAAATCCAATGTCAAATTCCCAATCAAAACTCGAAATTTAGGTCTAAGACTTTCTCCAAATTTTTCCCTAAATTTCATCTCAAATCCGAAAATAAACGATAAAATTAACAATAGTGTAATGGAATACAACTAGAAAGGGATAAGGAATTGTTAACCAATGATCTTCTCTTCAAAAACCCTACAAAATCGCCCTACCCCGAGCTCCCAATTGATTTTTTTCTAACTATTGAACTAAACCCTCATTCTGCCCCTTTTTCTAACCAGGGATTTTGCACTTACATTCCAATTTATGCATATGCGAGACTGCTTCTGCGGTCAAAGGACCGCTTCTGCAATTTCCACTTAAAGTCTCTTGGGCCGCACCGCTTCTTCTACCGCACCTGCAGAAACTGGCCTTCTCTCATGTGGCCGCATCTACGACTTGATTCCGCACTTGCGAGACTCGCACCTACGACCTATCAACCGCAGAAACGGTTATGACAACAGTCCTAAACTTCAGCTGTAACTCCAATTTACCAATCTTTCCGTCAACCATCCGAAATTACCCCGAGGTTCCTGGGACCTCAACCAAAAGCAAAAATAAGTCTAATACCGCAGAACAAACTTATACAAATTATCATCGAATTCGAGCCTAAGAACTTCAAAACTCTCAAAATACGCTTTCGTTTAAAAAGTCTATCAAATCTCATCCGAATTACCTAAAATTTTGCAAACACGTCACATGCAACACTACGGAGCTACTCCAACTTCCAGAATTCCCTCCGACCTTGATATCAAAATTTCACTATCGAACTGAAAACTTCAAAATTTTAACTTTCGGCATTTCAAGCCTAATTAAGCTACGGACCTCCAAAACACAATCTGAACACACTCCTAAACCCGAAATTAGCCAACGAAGCTAATGGAACCAACGAAATTCTATTCCGAAGCCATCTTCACACTATTTCGACTAAAGTACAAACTTTAAAACTTAAGCTCTCATTTAGGGACTAAGTGTCCCAAACTCTCCGAAACTCCAAATAAATCCTCCCAGCAACTCACAATAGCAGAAACAAACACGGGAAATGCAGTTAATATGGGATCAGGAGTAAATTCTTAAAATGACCGGTCGGGTCGTTACATCCTCCCAAACTTTAACATTCGTTCGTCCTAGAACGAGCATAGAGACATACCTGAAGTAGTGAAAAGATGAGGGTAACGACTACGCATATCCTGCTCGGTCTCCCAAGTCGCCTTCTCGACCCATTGACCACGCCACTGAACCTTCACAGATGCATTGTAATTTGACCTCAACTTTCGAATCTGCCTGCCCAATATCACCACTGGCTCCTCAACATAAGATAGATCCTTTGTCCAAATGGACTGAACTGAAATCCAACATGTGCGACGGATCACTGTGATACCTCCGGAGCATCGAAACATGAAATATCGGATGAACTCTTGCCTAGATGGGAAGTAAGGTAAGCTCATAAGCAACCTCCCCAACACATCTCAATATCTCAAAAGGGCTAATAAACCTCGAACTCAAATTCCTTTTCTTCCCAAGTCTCATAACGCCCTTCATAGGCGAAACCCGAAGCAAGACCCGCTTTCTAACCATATAGGAAACATCTCGAACCTTCCGATTCACACAAATCTTCTGTCTGGACTAGGTTGTGCGGAGTCTATCTTGAATCACTTTAACCTTCTTCAAGGCATCCTGTACCAAGTCTGTGCCTAATAATCTAGCCTCACCCGGCTCGAACCAACCCACCTGAGATCTATACCGCGTACCATATGAAGCCTCATACGGTGCCATCTGAATGTTGGACTGATAACTGTTGTTGCAAGCAAACTCCGGCAATGGCAAGAACTGATCCCAAGACCCTCCAAATTTAATCACACACGCACGAAGCATATCTTCAAGAATCTAAATAGTACGCTCGGACTGTCCGTATGTCTGAGGGATAAATGTTGTACTCAACTCCACCCGAGTACCTAACTTATGATGTACGGCCCTACAAAATCGCGATATGAACTGAGAGCCCCTATCTGAAATGATGGAAACTGGAATACCATGCAGACGAACAATCTTCCGGATATAAATCTCCCCCAATCGCTCCGAAGAATAGGCGCGGACTTGGTCAGTCGATCCACAATAACCCAAATGGCATCAAACTTCCTCAAAGTCCGTGGAAGCCCCATTATGAATTCCATATTGATCCGCTCCCACTTCCACTCCGGAATCTCTATCTGCTGAAGCAATCCACCCCGTCTCTGGCGCTCATACTTCAATTGCTGAAATTAAGGCAGCGAGCTATAAATCCAACTATATCTTTCTTCATCCACCTCCACCAATAGTGTGTCTCAAATCCTAGTACAACTTCGCGGCACCTGGATGAATGGAATACCGTGAGCTATGAGCCTCCTCTAGAATCAACTCCTGAAACCCATCAACTAGGTACATAAACTCGACCCTGCATCCTCAATACCCCATCATCACCAATAGTCACATCTATGGAATCGCCATGCAAAACGTTGTCCTTGAGGAAATGCAAATGAGGGTCATCAAACTGACGCTCCCGGATACGATCAAACAAGGAAGACCGAGATACCACGCAAGCTAGAACCCTACTAAGCTCTGAAAGATCCAATCTCACAAACTGGCTGGCTAAGGCATGAACATCCATCGCCATGGGCCTCTCTACTTCTGATAAGTAGGCCAAACTCCCAAACTCTCTTCCCGGTGGCTCAAAGCATCGGCCACCATATTGGCCTTTCCCGGGTGGTACAAAATATTGATATCATAGTCCTTCAACAGCTTTAACCACCTCCTATGTCGCAAATTAAGGTCCTTATGCTTGAACAGATGCTGCAAACCATGGTGATCTATATAAATCTCACAAGGTACAGCGTATAAATAATGACGACATATCTTCAAGGCGTGAACAATAGCAGCTAACTCGAGATCATGGACAGGATAATTCTTCTCATGCACCTTCAACTATCTGGACTCATAGGTAATCACTCTACCATCATATATCAATACCGCTCCAAGTCCAACCCTCGAGGTATCACAATAAACAGTACATGACCCCGAACCGGTAGGCAACATTGGGGTTATAGTTAAAGTTGTCTTGAGCTTCTGAAAGCTCTCCTCACACTCTTCAGTCCACTGAAACTGAGCTCCCTTCTGGGTCAGCCTGGTCCTATTTTCTACAATAGACGAAAACCCCTGAATAAATCAACGGTAATAACCCGCCAAGCCAAGAAAATTACGGATCTCTGTAGTTGAGGATGGTCTGGGAAAACTCTGCACTACTTCCACTTTCTTCGGCTCCACCTGAATACCCTCACTCGAAACCACGTGACCCAAGAATGCCACGGAATTCAACCAAAACTCACATTTCGAAAACTTAGCATACAATTTCTTCTTTCTCAAAGTCTGTAGCACTATCCACAGGTATTTCTCATGATCTTCCCGACTCCAGGAATATACCAGAATGTCATCAATGAAGACAATAATGGATGAATCAAGATATGGCCAGAGTACACTATGCATCAAATGCATGAAGGCTGCTGAGGCATTAGTCAGCCCAAATGACATAACAAGGAACTCGTAATGTCCATATTGAGTCCTGAAGGCAGACTTTAGGATACCTAGCTCCCGAATCTTCAACTGATGATAGCTTGAACACTAGTCAATCTTAGAAAACACACAAGCACCCTATAACTGATCAAACAGGTCATCAATACGGGCAAAAGATAACGGTTCTTCATTGTAAACTTGTTCAACTGGCGATAATCAATACACATATGCATAGAACCATCCTTCTTTTTCACAAATAAGACAGGAGCAACCCAAGGTGATGCACTAGGCCAAATGAAACCCTTATCAAGCAATTCGTGTAACTACTCCTTCAACTTAGGAGGAGCCATACGGTACGGAGGAATAGAAATGGCTGAGTTCCGGGCAACAGATCAATGCCAAAATCAATATCTCTATCGGGTGGCATGCCCGTAAGGTCAGCTGGAAACACATCAGAGAAATCCCGTACTACTAGGACTGAATCAATTGTAGGGGTATCAATACTGACATCTTTCACATAAGCTAGATACGCGCCATACCCCTTCTCAACTATACGCTTATCCTTAAAGAATGAAATAACTCTACTGGAAGTATGATCTAAGGTACCCCCTTCACTCTACTCACGGTATACTTGGCATAGCCAGCGTCACGGTTTTTGTGTGACAATAAATTATAGTATAATGGGGAGACAGCCAGTCCATGCCCAACATAACATCAAAGTCTACCATGCTGAGCAATAACAAATCGGCTCTGGTCTCAAAACCACTAGGAGCAATCAAACACGATCGATAAACGCGGTCCATAACAAGAGAATCTCCACCATTAGTAGAAACATAAATATGAGAACTCAAAGAATCCCGAGATACGTCAAAATATGAGGAAAAATAAGAGGACACATAAGAATAAGTGGAGCCTAGATTGAATAGAATCGATTCATCTCTTTGACATACTAGGATAGTACTTGTGATGACAGAATCGGAGGTGATAGCCTCAGTATGGGAAGGAAGCAATAGTATCTGGCTTGGTTTCTCCCTCGAGGGCGGCCTCTACCTCTCTGACCTCCACGTCTAGCTGGCTGAGCAGGTGGGATAGCAACTGGTATTGCGACCATAGCCTGAGAACTCTGTGGGCATGCTGTGGATAAGAAGTCTGTGGAGGTGCACCCCTCCTAAGTCTGGGGCAATCCCTCACCATATGGCATGTGTCACCATACTTTAAATAAGATCTGGGAGGACGTGGCCGCTATGACTGGCTCGGGCCAGGTCTGCTGGACTGACCACTAGAAGCACCCCATGTAGGAGGCACACTAGATAACTGTGGAGCATAATAAGGCTCATGAGGTATGGGAAGAGCTAGAATACCACTGGCTGGTGCAAGTGCTGAATGAACAGGGCGACTTATATAACCCCTACCATGACAAGCTGAAGCTGGGGCACGGGCACTAGAATAACGGCCCGACTCTCGAGACCTCTTGGTCTCCCTCTCCTCTCTATCCCTAGCATGCATACTCTCAATCCTCCTAGCAATGCTCACCACCTGCTAATAAGAAATATCCATCTCCAACTCATAAGCCATACTAGACTTGATGCTGGGAATAAGCCTCTCAATAAACCGGTGAACCTTCTCGCGAACAGTAGAAACCAAATCTGGGGCATGTCTAGCCAAGTTGGTGAAACGGACAACATACTCCGAGACAGTCATGGTACCCTGGCGTAAATGCTCAAATTATGCCTGCCAAGTGTCCCTGAGACTCTGGGGAACATACTGTCTCGTGAACATATCTGAAAACTGAGCCTAAGTCAGGGAAGTTGCCTCATCCGGACTGTCTAACTCATAAGCACGCCACCACTAATAGGAGGCTCCTCGAAGCTGGAAGGTAGTGAAGAAAACCCCGCTTGATCTTAATATACCCATGGTACGGAGGATACGGTAGCACTCCTCTAGAAATCTAATAGCATCATCTGAGGCTAGTCCGTTAAATGTAGGAGGATGATACTTCTTGAACCTCTCAAGCCTTTTCTACTTCTCCTCTAAAACTGTTGCCCTCTCTCGGGCTGAGCTGGGGCTACCGACTACACAAGGATAATCTCTGGGATATGATCAACATGCACTCGCTGCTCAAGAGTGCGGGCGGTGGGAGTCTGTGCTCCTCCCCCAGCTTGGGATGTAGCTGCAGCAAGGGGAAGAAACCCTGCTTGAGCTAGAGTAGTGTACATAGTCATAAACTCCGCCAGAATCTCCTTGAATGCTGGAGTAGTAATAGCAGACGTATCAGGTGTCTGGACTCTGGCTGGAAATACTGGTGGCACCTCGATGGCAGCTAGCGTGGGTGCTCTGGCTGCACCAACAACGCGTCCTCGACCCTCTACCCTGGCCCTGGCCTCTGACGGATCCAATAGGGGGCGCGGGTGCCTGATCATCTTGAGTAGCAAGTGTACTCACCATCTGTGAGAGAATAGAAGATAGAGATTTAGAATTGTGATATCAAAAATCTCGCACGACAAGGCAATCAAATGAAGTGGAGCGTTCCTAATAGTTACATAGCCTCTCGTAGATAAGTACAGACGTCTCCGTACCGATCCGCGAGACTCTAATAAATCGTCTTGTGATTCATGACTCCTATGAACCTAGAGCTCTGATACCAACTTGTCACGACCCTAGTTCGCCCTCCGTGAACTATCGTGACGGCACCTAGTCTCTACGACTAGATAAGCCTAAAAATGCGAAAAAAGAAACAATTGCGGAAAGAAAATAATTAAAAATCGAGATAATAGAAAAGAAACAGTGTTTAAGATGCCGCCTAGCATATAACTATACAATAATCTCAATCTAGCACTTCCAAAATCTGGAATCCCATGAATCACAACCTAAAAGATTACATAATAAGCTCTAACTCCATAAATGTCTACCAACAAGGGAAATACAGAAAAAGGCTATACTATCACTGAGAATAGAAAGGGACTCTTCGGTCTGCGAACGCGGCAGATATACCTTGGAGTCTCTACAAAGCGCCTCGCCTCAAGCGTGATAAGACTGTGTGGAAGTACCTGGATCTGCACATGAAAAACATGTGCAGGAAGGGCATGAGTACACCACAGCAGTACTCAGTAAGTGCCAAGCCTAACCTCGGTCGGGTAGTGACGAGGAAAGTCAAGGCACTACTAAAGTTAGATGAAATACAAGGTATAACACTATAGAATAAGACATTATAGTTAAGTTCAATAGTAAAGAGTAACACGGGATAGAAAGAACAACAACAGCTATAACAGAGATAAAATAATCATGGAAAGGAAATAAATCTCTCACAAAGATAACAACCGGGGATCTCCCAGGATACCGTTCTATAGTTCCCAAATATAAATATCCAGTGAATCTCCCGGGTGCAATCCCATAGTCCAACTCATAATGCGCGGGGATCTACCAGAATCTCAGTCCGTAGTCCCAAATGTAAATACTCAGTGCTGGAGAAATCTACCGAGTGCAGTCCCGTAGTTCCAATATAAAAGTGCAGGGAGATCTCTCGGAATACAAATATGTAGTCCCAAATTAAACATACTGGGGGATCTCTTGAGATACCATCCCGTAGTCCCAAAGTAAACACATAGCAGCAACACAAAATAATACTTAATTCAATTCAATTTCCATACCACGTAAAATAGGTATTTCTAGCCTAGCATGCTGCACATAATCCAACTAAGGCAATTTGAGCAAGTAAAGCAATAAAGTCAACAAACATGCTTCCCTAGGATAATAGGAAGCTTAAATTACACACAGTATAAATAGGAAAAAGGAGATCACATTATAGTTACTTAAAGAAAAATGGATTTTCAATAATTAGCACAAGTACGCACCCGGCACCCCACGTACAAGGCATTTTAATTATCAACAAACAAAATCCTAAGGGGAGTTTCCCCCACACAAGGTTAGACAAGCCACTTACCTCAAATCGGCTCAAATTCAACCCGAAACCATGTTCTTGCCGTGAGTATTCGCCTCCAAGTGGCCCAAAACAATTCAATTAAATTACATAATGTAAATAACACTTCAAGTAACTGATTCTACAAATAAATTCTAAGCCAATACGCAAAATTAGGTAAAATAACCAAAACACCCTTCGGGCCCACGTCTCGAAATCGAATAAAATTTACATCTCCAAAATCTTCATACTCTCACAAGTTTAACCATATAATAATTATCAAAATCCAATAAGGTCTAAGAACTTTCTTCAAATGTTTCACCAATTTTCATCTCAAATCCGCAATTAAACGATAAAATTAACAATAGTTTAATGGAATACAACTAGAAAGGGATAAGGAATTGTTACCCAATGATCTTCTCTTCAAAAAAACCCCACAGAATCGCCCTACCCCGAGCTCCCCAATTAATTTTTTTCTAACTTTTGAACTAAACCCTCGTTCTATCCCTTTTTTTGACGAGGGATTTTGCACTTGCGGTCCAATTTAGGCATCTGTGAGACCGCTTCTGTGATTTTCACTTAAATTCCTTTGGGCCGCACCTGCGCTTCTTCTACCGCACTTGCGCTCACGCAGGTACGCTCAAACTACTTCACCTGTGGAAACTGCCCTTCCTTCATGTGGCCGCATCTGTGGCTTGATTCCGCACCTGCGAGAGTTGAACCTGCGGTCTCTCAATCGCAGAAGATGTTATTACAGCAGTCCTAAACTTCAACTGCAACTCCAATTTCCTAATCTTTCCATCAACCATCCGAAATCACCCCGAGGTCACCGGGACCTCAACCAAAAGCACTAATAAGTCTAATACCACTGAAAAAACTTATACAAATCTTCAAAACACCTCAAACAACATCAGATCAACCAATTAATTCAATCCTAAGAACTTCAATACTCTCAAAATACGCTTTCGATCAAAAAGTCTATCAAACCTCGTTCGAATAACCTGAAATTTTGCACATACATTACGTTTAACACTACGGATTTACTCCAACTTCTGAAATTCCATTCTGACCCCATGGCACATAACTCACTCAGTATTGGATACATCAGCACACTTTTGTCAAAACAGTTAAGCATATTTAAAATCATACAATTTAAGGTACTTATGCAAGAGTCAAAAACTGAGCCTAAGCGTCACAACCAAAGTACTCACTATTCTCAAGGCATAACAAAGTCAAGAGATATTGCTTCAATTCAAAACACAACACAATGGCTCTTATTCCTTAAAAAAAACTAACTACACCCGGTTCAAATAAAACCCTTGGAAAAGAACTGTGGATCAAAGAAAAACCAAGGGGGAGTTACTACACGACCTAAAACAAAATAAAAAATCTTTTTAGTATTTTGTTTAGACTTACTTCCCTCAAGAAAACTGTCTAGAAGATCCGTCTCAGGAAAAGTCCAATCTTTTTAAAAAAATTATTTAATTAAACGAACACAGCTAAAGTAGCATGAAAAGTCACCCAGACAATCTCCTCACCCCACACTTAAAATTGTGCATTTTCCCCAATGCACAACCATACATACAAGAGGGTAAAAAAAAATTCCCTGGTAGGACAAAAGCCGACGCACTAGCAGTTCATGAGGTACTCAGACTTCTTCCAAGCTTGGTCCTTCGTGCGAGTACCTCACACTTAGTTCCAACCATTTTGTTTGTTGTTACATCCTTCCAATACCTTTGCTTTCCATTCCTCCTAGAAAATAAAAAAATTGACACTACAAAAATAATACAGTTAAAAAAATAAAAAATAAATAAAAGAAAGCAATAAAGTTTGGTTGCCACCCAACAAGCGCTTGATTTAACGTTGTGGCATGACGTGAATCACTTTCTGCCTCTACTTTGAACTTATGAATCGGACCCCAAGTTTTGATTCTGCTCTATGATCATGCTCCTCAGGTGGTGGAACGAATCTGACTGGCCCAATATAATAATGTAGAATTCTGCACTTCTTGGACTTTATATGAGGTGTGTAATCCCGACTTCTGGAAAGAAGAATTCCAAAATATAAGAAGTTCGTTCCTCATTCCTTGATTCCTCAAATGGCTCGAACGACTCTTTTCCCATATCATCATCTAAACACAATGTGGTAAAATGCTTGGAGTGAGGACCAATGCGCTCAACTACATGAACATTGGGACTGTCTACATTCTCAACACTAATGACAATAGAGTCAACTAAATATGTATCCTCAATNTGACTAATGTGAACTATCAAGTTGTGAATAGTTTCCTCCTGCCTTTCTATCCGCAGTAGTAATTTACTCTGTTGTTCCAAAATGCACTTTAACATATCTTCGAGCTTCTTTAGGTCAGCTTCCCTAGGTTCTTTGTTCCTGTTATCCTCACAAGAAAACGTAAAATCATCATAATAAGGGGTTGGGGGAAGATAAGAAATATAAGCACAACCATGAAAGTGACCATCTTGACCACCACACATATCACACACATTCCACACATAAGATTGAGTTGGTGCACAAAACTCGCTCTCGGGAATATTTTGATAATTTTGCCCTGGGTGGTTTCCTTCACAATATGCATAAGGAGGATCAAAAGTAGAATTACCAACAACAATATTCTCATAATTCCATGATGTCATGTTTCTCAAATAAAACTAAAATAAAATAAATCAAATAATAAAATAAAAGTTCAAACTTGAAACCTTGCAATATGTATACCTACAACTACAGTGTTAGTTGCTCGGCAACGACGCCAAAATTTGATCACGCCCAACTCTAGTCATAAAAAGGATAAGCGGTCGCTGCAAATATAATCCGGTCTAAAAGCTCGGAGTCGAATCCCACGGAGAACTAAGGCTTAGCTGTATCTGTTTAATATCACTAAGAAGACAAGATTGAACAATTCCTGATTTATAGATATTCAGATTCTTGTATTTAACTAACTAACTAACAAATTAAAATAATAAATTAACACTAAAGATGCTACAGGTTGGAGAAAAGATTAGGGATAGAGTTATGATTTCCCCAATTGTCGGAATCCTTCCCGCTATATGTTTTTATAATTTCGCCTAAAAATTCTCTACCTATCATGAGCGCTCCTCTTGCCGTAAATCTTTCCCGAGTAATTATAATAATTTACTAGATGCTTTCTCCCTAGTTACGCTAGCTAGTTTTGTTTATTACAGCTCACTTTAGATTGCACACAAGGCTTCGTTATCCCTAATCCTGCCTTTAAACTCGCAGTAATAGATCCCTCTTATACTTTGAGAGTGGTGTTTTTCAATAATTAACCTAAATATGCACTATCTACCGAGTTATGCACACTAAATAGGCACAACTAATTGAGTATCCTGTCAATTAACTACAACAAGCACGTAGTTGAACAAATAGAGAAAATACTACGGCTCAAATATATAAAAACATTACAAGAATTTATCCTACAAAAGATTCCATCAAAACCCTAGATAACAAATTAACTATTCATAATAGCATGTAAAACTACAATACTAAAAGTCATAACCAGCAATGAAAGATAGGAAGAGGAAGGAAAAACTCATAGAAGAATTTCCCGCCTTGCTCCTCTTGTGTCTCTGCCTCCTTAGGTCGAATCTCCGGTCTCCTTAGCCTCCTTAGGTCTAAATTATGTCAAAAGTGTTTCCAACTCCCTTAAAATACCATTTTTTCATGTATATATACCAAGTAGGGTCGATCCCAAACAATTATACCTTCTCCTACGCGAAAAAGGATAATATTTCACGTCTGGATTGCCGAAACCGCGGTAAACCGTGGTATATACTGCCTCAGCCTCGCAGTCGCCGTTTCGACCGCATTTTTCACCCTGTTCCGTTTGGAATTTAGAAAAACGTAAAACGTTAAAGTTGTAACCCTTTTAGTTATCTTTCCAACCATATATTGTGCAGCCCAAATGGAGTTCTGATCTAAATGTTATATGTATTTTACTAGATAGTGCACAATATGCCTCCTCGAGCCTTCGTTCGTACTTAATTATCAAATTTGACCCTCGAACCCGATCCAGTCTTAATTCCTTGAGCTCTTACTCAGACTTCAAAGCTCCAAATCACTTAATTTCATTCTATAATATCTATATAGCTTGGAATCACTCCTACGAGACATAAAATACACCGTTAGTGCAAAACACTAGTGATTAAAGCGCAAACTCAACTAAAGTGCAGTAAATTAGAGTGAAATAATCGACTAATATACGTAATTATAGCCTATCATCAACACCCCATACTTAAATCATTGCTCATCCTCGAGCAATAAAACTATACTTTTTTTATAGACACGACTTTTTTAAACAATTCTCCTAACTCATCACACCAAGAATATTTAAAATAGACTAAGCACAAAATCGTAATATCTTCACCTCAAGATTTGACTCACAAGTATCACGCATTATTCAAAACTCACCCACTTATGCTAACATAGAGGTCAATGACATTATCTTTCCTTCATGAATCAAGTGCCCTCACACAACAAAAGAGAGGAGTTCCACACAATAAAATTTAAGAACACGTAGGAACTCAAGATAGAAAGAATTCACTCACTCTCAGAAATAACATTCATATGCCACAAAAGAT
>MU722420.1:59488-87581 GCA_026770625.1 Nicotiana glauca
GTAGGCTACGGGACGGGTAGGATACATTTAGATATAAGAGTGACTACACCTCCCTAAGCACTTTAATACATATACTTTAACATTCAAACCCAATACTTATGTCAAACCAAAACTCCACCTTCACATCAATGTATATTGCCCTATTCTTCTTTAAGCACTCTTACATCAAGAGCCACCACTTATCAAGGAATTATTTTTTCACAACAATCCAACTATTTTGTTTGTCAATTCAAGTAGCTCTTACTTTTTCAAAACAGTGCACCTTTCTCCTTATTTCATTAGTTCCACTCAAAAGCCAAACCAACCACCCCACACTTTAACTTTTACATAGTTCATAATAATTCAAGTGCTCATGAGAGGTTACAATGGTTCAAATAAATGGTTAATTCGAACAAATGAATAAGGCTTGTAATGTGGTCGCCAAAGAAACAGGATTACAGGCTCAAAGAGATTAACTACGATACATAATAATTAGGCGGGTAAAATATACATATCTGGCTCAACAAAGAAATTCCTATATCACTTCCTAGACTGGATAAAACTATTATTTCACTTTGCAAACACACGGGCAAGTTCTAGGCATCAAATGCAATGCACAAAATAACACCCCAAACCTCACACACACATGGCACATAACTCACTCAGTATTAGATACATCAACACACTTTTGTCAAAGCAGTTAAGCATATTTAAAATCATACAATTTAAGATACTTATACAAGAGTCAAAAACTGATCCTAAGCGTCACAACCAAAGTACTCACTATTCTCAAGGCATAACAAAGTCCAGAGATATTGCTTCAATTCAAAACACAACACAATGGCTCTTATTCCTTAAAAAAACTAACTACACTCGGTTCAAATAAAACCCTTGAAAAAGAACTGTGGCCCAAAGAAAAACCAAGGGGGAGTTACTACACGACCTAAAACAAAATAAAAAATCTTTTTAGTATTTTGTTTAGACTTACTTCCCTCAAGAAAACTGTCTAGAAGATCCGTCTCAGGAAAAGTCCAATCTTTTAAAAAAAATTATTTAATTAAACGAACACAGCTAAAGTAGCATGAAAAGTTACCCAGACAATCTCCTCACCCCACACTTAAAATTGTGCATTGTCCCCAATGCACACCCATACATACAAGAGGGTAAAAAAAATTCCCTGGTAGGCCAAAGGCCGACGCACTAGCAATTCATGGGGTACTCAGACTTCTCCCAAGCTTGGTCCTTCGTGCGAGTACCTCACACTTAGTTCCAACCATTTGGTTTGCTGTTGCATCCTTCCAATACCTTTGCTTTCCATTCCTCCTAGAAAAAAAATTGACACTACAAAAATAATACAGTTAAAAAAATAAAAAATAAATAAAAGAAAGCAATAAAGTTGGGTTGCCTCCTAACAAGCGCTTTATTTAACGTCGTGGCACGACGTGAATCACTTTCTGCCTCCACTTTGAACTTATGAATTGGACCCCAAGTTTTGTTTCTGCTCTATGATCATGCTCCTCGGGTGGTGGAATGAATCTGACTGGCCTAATAAAATAATGTAGTATTCTGCACTTCTTGGACTTTATATGAGGTGTGTAATCCCGACTTTCTAGAAAGAAGAATTCCAGAATATAAGAAGTTCGTTCCTCATTCCTTGATTCCTCAAATGGCTCGAACGACTCTATTTCCATATCATCATCTAAACACAATGTGGTAAAATGCTTGGAGTGAGGACCAATGCACTCAACTACATGAACATTGGGACTATCTACATTCTCAACACTAATGACAATAGAGTCAACTAAATATGTATCCTCAATATCCTTGGTTGACTCTAGTATCTCTTCTACAACATCGATATCCTCAAAATCTAGTGCGATTGATTGTTGGTGTTCTACTCTAGCCTCCTCCTCTAGCTTATCAATTTCTGTATCTAATTCACGCTCTTCTTGTATACTATTCACAATATTGGCTTATTGAGCATTAAAAACTTTAACCAGTGGACTCATGTGAACTTCCAAGTTGTGAATAGTTTCCTCCTGCCTTTCTATCCATAATAGTAATTTACTTTGTTGTTCCAAAATGCACTTTAACATATCTTTGAGCTTCTTTAGGTCAGCTTCCCTAGGTTCTTTGTTCCTATTAACTTCACCAGAAAAAGAAGAACCATCAAAGTAAGGGGTTGGGGGAAGGTAAGAAATATAAGCAAAACCGTAAAAGTGACCATGTTGACCACCACACATATCACACACATTCCACACATAAGATTGAGTTGGAGCACAAAACTCGCTCTCAAGAATATTTTGATAATTTTGCCCTGGGTGGTTTCTTTCACAATATGCATGAGGATCAAAAGTAGAATTACCAATAACAAAATTCTCATAATTTCATGATGTCATGTTTCTCAAATAAACAAATTAAATTGAAATAAAAAAAAATCAAATAATAAAATAAAAGTTCAAACTTGAAACCTAGCAATATGTACACCTACAACTACACCGTTAGTTCCCCTGCAACGGCGCCAAAATTTGATCACGCCCAACTCTATTCCTAAAAAGGATGAGCGGTCGCTGCAAATATAATCCGGTCTAAAAGTCCGGAGTCGAATCCCACAGAGAACTAAGGCTTAGCTGTATCTGTTTAATATCACTAAGAAGACAAGATTGAACAATTCCTAACTTATAGATATTCAGATTCTTGTGTTTAACTACCTGACTAACAAATTAAAATAATAAATTAACACTAAAGATGCTAAAGGTTGGAGAAAAGATTAGGGAGGCCTAGAGTTATGATTTCCCCAATTATCGGAATCCTTCCCGCTATGTTTTTTATAATTTCTCATAAATATTCTCTACCAATCATGAGTGCTCCTCTTACCATAAATCTCTCCCGAGTAATTATAATAATTTACTAGACACTCTCTCCCGAGTTACGCTAGTTGGCTTTGTTTATTACAGTTCACTTTATATTGCACCCAAGGCTTCGTTATCAAAATTATGTCAAAAGTGTGTCCAACTCCCTTAAAATACAGTTTTTCCATGTATATATACCAAGTAGGGTCGATCCCAAACAATAATACCTTCTCCTACGCGAAAAAGGAAATATTTTATGTCTGGATTGCCGAAGCCGCGGTAAAACCGCGATCAATCGCAGTATATACTGCCTCAGCCCCGCAGTCGCCGTTTTGACCGTATTTTTCACCCTGTTCTGTTGGGAATTTGGAAAAAAATGTAAAACATGAAAGTTGTAGCCCTTTGAGTTATCTTTCCAACCATATATTGTGGAGCCCAACCATGCACGCGCTTGATTTTCATGAGTGCTCTAAAACATTTTACCCTAAATTTCATAGGAGCGGCCCTACTCTACACTCATAAAGGTCCATCCATCAAGTGTATTCTGTATTATAATACACCGCCTATAAAAGGCTATGGATTATTATATTAAGAGTTTAATAACTCAGCCTCTCATTCCTTTCATTCTTCCACTATATACACACACCATAGGAAGGGATATAATTTAATAGTACATATTTGATCAACTTGTAACGACCCGACCGGTTGTTTTGAGCCCTAGCACATCGTTCTGCAATCTGAGGCCATGAGCAGCTTCAATTTAGGTATTACGATTTGTATGCGTGGTCGGAATTGAGTTTCGGGAAGTTCGGAGTTGATTTGAGAAGAGAATTCTCATTTTGGAAGCTTAAAGTTGAAAGAATTAACTAGGATGGGATTTTTGAGTAAACAAACTCAGAATTAGGATCTAAAAGTTCCAGCAAGTTCGTAAGATGATTTTGGACTTTGCCGTATGCCCGGTTCGGGTTTTGGATAACCCGGGAGCATTTTGGCGCCTATTGTGGAAGTTAGCATTTTACAAGAAATTTCATAAGTTTGGCTTGAAGTGCATTTCAGTGTTATCAATGTCGTTTGAGATTATGAGTCTGTGAATAGCTCTGTATGGTGATTCTGGAGTTGGGAGCGCGATCGGGAGTGAATTTGGAGGTCCGTAGGTCATTTGGCTAAAGATAGAAAATTGAAGGTTTTGAGAAGTTTGACCGAAAGTGGACTTTTTGATATCGGGGTCGGAATCTGATTCCAAAAGTTGGAGTAGGTCCGTAATGTCGAATATGACTTGTGCACAAAATTTTAGGTCAATTGGACATGATTTGATAGGTTTAAGCATCGAAAATAGAAGTTGGAAGTTCTAAAGTTCATAAAAGCTTGGATTGGGGGTTGATTCATGATTTTAGCGTTGTTTGATGTAATTTGATGCCTCGAGCAAGTCCGTAATGTGTTTTGGGACTGGTTGGTATGATTGGTCCCGGGGGCCTCGGGTGGATTCCGGGTGGTTAACAGATCGAAAATGGAATTTTTGGAAGGCTGAGGTTTGCTGGTTGTTGTCATAACCGCATCTGCAGTTTTTGGACCGCAGACGCAGCACTTCAACCCCAGAAGCAATTTTGGGCTAGAAGAGAAGGGACTGCAAATGCGGTCACATTTTCGCAGGTGCAGGACCGGACCTGCGCTAGAGTCATCGCAGAAGCGGAATAGGGCGGCTAGGCTGGGACCGCAAATGCGGTCATTTTTCCGCAGATGCGGGACCACACCTGCGGTGGTGGAGTCACAGAAGTGGAAGAGGGGCAGCATGGTGAGGAACGCAGATGCAGTATTGGAACCACACCAGCGGAACCGCAGAAGCGGTCTGGAGGCCGCAGGTGCGGAAGTAGCTGGAGGCAGAGGGTTGTTTTAAATTCGGATTTTGGCCATTCTTCTCCCATTTTTCACTTGGCATGGGCGATTTTGGGGAGCTTCAAGAGGGGATTTTTATTATCAACGACAAGGTAAGATATACCCACCTATTTTTGAGTTTAACATATCAATTATGTATGGATTTGAGCATGAAATTGGTAGGAATTTGGGGGTTTTGGTAGGAAGACCTAGAATTTATATTCTTGGAATTTAACCAAGATTTTGGGAATGGAATTTACTGAAAATCATATATTTGAGTTCGTGAGGCCATGGGTAAACTTATTTTTCAAAAATTTCGGATTTCCGGGCATGTGGGCCCGAGGGCATTTTCGTAAATTTTTCGATCGGGGTTAGGAATTTCTACAAATTGGATTATAATGAGAAGTTAAGTATATATTAGTGAATTTACATAATTATTGGCTAGTTTTGGAGCGTTGTGCATCGATTCGAGTCTTCGAAAGGGCGTGGAATGTCGGTTATGGATCTTCGGAGCGAGGTGAGTCTCCTTTCTAATCTTGTAAGAGGGAATTGTCCCCATAAGTGAAATAATTGATTATGTGCTCCTATTTGTGGGGGCTACGTATGCACGAGGTGACGAGAGTTCGTGCATAACTACTATTATGCTATTGTCCGGGTAGTTAGGACCCAAAAGCATGATATACTTAGATTATTTACGAACTTACTGATAGCTTGAATTGCTTAAAATCACATCGAATTAGTAAACAAATTTCTAAATAGATAAAACTTCATTTTTCTTAAATGGTTAAAGAGGATTTGTTTTCATTGGATAATTTCTCCGTGAGGACTTCTTGATTGACTGTCTGTGTATTTATTTATGGAACGGGCCGAATGACTCGGCAGATTAAATAGATGCATCTATAGGAGACTTGTCGACCCTCGGCAAGTGCACAGTTTACATTTATGTTGGAGCGGGCCGTCGACCTCGGCATAATATGTGCATGCTTGTACTGCTGCCTTGAACTTAATTAAGTTATTATTGCCTCTTCATGGCTTGAAAATATTTGAAAATTTCCTATAAAAGGATTAATTGTTTACTTGTTTCCTTCTATTTAGACTAAAATCATGCTTATAGATATCCATAATTTAATGTATTACTGACCTCATAATTGGACCACTAGTATGTGTCGAAGTCGACTATCTCGTCTCTACTTCTTCGAAATTAGGCGGGATACTCATTGAGTACACGTTGTTTACGTACTCATACTACACTTCTGTGCATTTTTGTTGCACAGGTCTATGCAACTATAGTGGCTTAGTGGCATCGCAGCATGGTTGACACGGAGACTAGGTGAGCTGCACTTCTCGAGGCGACCCACAGTCAGCAGAGTCTCTTTTAATTTCTGTATTTATTTTCTGTCCAATATTGTGTTCCGGACAGTTGTTGTACTTTATTTGATTTTTCTTAGAAATTGCTCATGCACTTGTGACACCGGGTTCTGGGATGGTTTGAAGGATTTTGTATTAACTGCTTATCATTTAAATTTGATTTGAGACAATTATCTTTTAAATTGCTAAATTTTAAGGAAAATCCTAGACTTCAAAAGTATTAAAATGAGAATTTGATTAAGTAATTTGGTTGGCTTGCCTGACAGCAGTGTCTGGCGCCATCACGAACCTTAGTGGACTTTGGGTCGTGACAACATGGTATCAGAGCACTAGGTTCCTAGGGTCTCACAAGTCATGAGCAAGTCTAGTAGAGTCTCGCGGATCGGTACAGAGACGTCTGTACTTATCATCGGGAGGCTGCAGGACTGTTAGGAGTACTTCCCTTCTTGATTCCTTATCTTACGATTTGATCCTTGGAGGTGTATGCCTTTAATTCATTCCCACTCAATCTTACGCGACGCAAAGTGCTTGTTATAAATCGAGAATTAAAGAATCGTAATGGTACTATGGATGTGGTGCGGGATGTTTCTCCCGGTGTAGTTGATTGGATTATTATCGTCGCCTTATGGAAGGATATTTTAATGTTTCAGCTCAGTAATGATACTTCTGAGGGCTATGGGGTTGGGCACAAGTTGCCATGATGCTTATGAATGATTATTCCGCAGTAGTGATATGATGGTAGGATGTTTGCCCACGTGTCGGGGTAATGAATGACTTGAAGGGAGGTTTACTCAGTGCATAATCAAGAGATTCGCTATTTTATTCCCGGCAGGGGAAAGGCAAGCGAACAAAGGATGGTCAGATGTGGGCTGATGGAAGTAATGAGATTTGGTATTTGCAAGCGTGGTGGAGCTTTCGTCTGTGATGGGGTGTCGTTGTCCTAATTGAACGTACTAAGTTTGTCAGTGTTATGATCTTCTACAATTCGCCTTTGGGGCAAGATATTATGAAATATTACTGGAGATATAATTGTCAGATATCGCAAGGTGCGGTGGTTCAGGATTGAATCAGTATTTCTAATGTTGACGGTTTGATAAAGATGACCTTCGGAAAGGTTTAAAGTTAGCAGCAATTGTGAGTTCAAGTGCCACGAAGATAAATTTTATTTAAGACAGCCACTGAATATCAAAGGATGAGGAAAGACATGTGGGAAGCGTCAGGCGGTGTTCAAAAATTATAAAAAGGCCAGGTATAGGAAGCGAAGGTCGAGTAGTCGATTAAGGGGATGAGTTCCGCCAAAGTGGGAGAGTGGCGGAGTTGCATATGGGCTTTGCAGTGGGATTGACCACATACCTTAAGGAGGGTTTGGAGCGATTTGAGAATATTAGTGCTTGGTTATTGGGGTCTACGGATCTAATTTGAAGTAGGGGTTCTTGTGCGGCAGGAGATTTAATATAACGGAAAGGATCCGCTCAAATGAAGAAGGATGCAGCATAACTTTGAATTCGAAGGATGTTGCCATACATTTAATTGATGTCCACGAGGGGCGAATGGACTTGTGCAGTTGGAGAGGGATCTCGGACTCAGGATGGGTTATTGACATCGTAGTGATTGTACCCCGTGCAGCAGCGTTGGAAGATGCCGGGGAGAGCTTTCTATAGGTGGGTTACCCAAGTGAGCAAGTTAGCGGTCGTGTTGTTGGCGAGGCTTCTGCGAAGAATTCTATCGGTTATATAGCAAAGAGATCGGTTGTGAAAATATGTTTGATGAGTCAGAATATAAGAAGGGGGTTTTACATAAAGATTTCGAGAACTTTGGCGGTTGATTACGCAAGGTTATGTCAATAAGAGATAAAGAGGACGGGTGAGTTCCAAATTTGTGAAATAATGGCTTCATCCTAAGTGGGAGAGTCCCACCGTCTGTGATTGGGTTGCATGGTTAATTGCTTGCGGGGTTTCTGGTTATTAGCATATTTAGGGGCTATCTCAGCTACAGTAAAGGACCATAAGTGGTAATCTGAGCAACGGAATTATTAAAGGTGGGCTATCATTGGCCTTATTGGCCTATGGTCAGACTTGGGGAAAGATTCAGAATTTTGCTTTGTATAGATGCAGGTTCCAAGGGAAGTGATTCGGCAGGTTCTTCGCCAAGAAGGTATTCATGTGATAGAAAACTCATGGAGTTGATTATATTCGGGGCCAAGTCAGAGTGGGTGGCTCTCAACAACGGTCCTAGTGAATTCAATAGATAAAGTGTGATGCCTAATGATTTCGAGCCTATAAGTACAGTTAAGAATCAAGTTTTTGCAACAGCTTATGAGTGGAGGGCCAGAATGTTCTATGATGTTTTGACTTGCAGTGCAGCACTTGAGAGGAAAATGAGAAAGGACTTCGGATTCGTAGAAGGATTAGTAGGATGGGCATATCAGTTGAGGCTGTGAATATGCGCACAAGGATGATATGAAATGGTTCATGGGATTTGAGACAGCATGGTCTCGCGGTTCAAGGTCACTCGGGGTGAGTGCGGATAGAGTATAGTAAGTGTTGAATGAAGTTATTATTGTTTCAATGGCAATCAAGGGTAAATCGAAGGAAGATATATTGGTTAACCACAGTTGAGTTGGCATATTGGCGGTAGAGGTCAGTTTCTTCAGCGTGATCAAGTTATGCATGTGATTGGTGGTGGTACGTGTGAGTCTTGTTGGTCGCCGTAATTAATGTAGTTCAGAAGCATTCCTCTGTTATGGCCTGTTTCGTGTAGGCGGACCCCGGAAGGGTTATGGTGGGGTAGGCCCCTACTTAGAGATTTGCACATTTCCACGGTTATAAGAATTTGCCTGTGTGTTGCTATATTTCTCCTGAAGTGAGTTCAGCGAAAAGCTTTTATATGATGAAGTGTTGACCTATTAGTGGTTTCGGAGTTATGAAAAGAATCATGTTCTATCGTGCATTGGCATGTTGGGTGCAGTGAGTAGTATGGGATTCAAAGTGAGAATCAAGGTTGCAGTTCGGTGGACAAGGATGTCACAAGCTCGGATGAGTAGGAAGGGAGTTTCGATGTTTAAAGTAAGTTGGTATTGCCTTCAGCGTCACCTGAGATCGGTGTTTTGTAAAAAGGGCTTGTATCGTGATTAATGATTCTTGACCACTTTTTAGCGTTGGTGCGGCCGGTGGTTTGGATGTACGGACCTGTTATGTGTTTCGAAAGGTTGTGGGAGCATGTTCCATAGGAAGATTGTATAAGTATGACATGTGGTCACTTGATTGAGTAAAGATTTAAACCAAGTATGAGGATGGTAGCAATACCATTAATTGAGAATGTATGCCTGGAGGGTACTCTGGTTATTGGGTTATGGACTGTGGAGGTTTGCTCTAGTTATGAGGGCTGTTCTTATGGGTCATGAGCATAAAGGAGGGTTATTAGGGACCTTGAAAAGGTTATTAGCCCAGTTAGTGCGATCAGAATCGGCTTGAGGTCGGTGGATTGATTCAAATGTGAATATGGGCTCTATGTCAGGCCAAACGTGTTCATTTCAGTAATGTGCTCCTTATAGAGGAGTAGTCCGGGTGTTATTTCATTGTCAGACATTTCAAGTGGTGATACATTGCGCTGTTTGAGTTGTGAGACGGCTTGAGAAATTGCGTATGTGTTGAGGATCCACGTAGAAATGATGTTATGTGAGCCAAATGGCTCTTGGGGTTCAGATTGTATATCGCACCTCAGTTGTGCTTGAGTTTTGTAGCTTAAAGAGATATCTGTCCCCTCAGGGGTGGTATTATGCACTTAGCATGCTTGTGACCGAAATTCGATATTTTATCATAATGATCAAATTTAGCTCGGTGTGTAACCTCCTTATGTGAGATCTATGTGTGGATCGGGTGGCACGCCATCATGGGTATGTTATTTGGATCGGCTTGCGCGTCACAACAGTGTGATGTTGAGTATAGTTTTCTATATGCTATTTTTGTATGCCTTGCTCCCTATTTTCTAAGGAAAGTCCGTATTAGTGCGTGAGTTAGGTAATTCCTTCCAGAGTTTGTTTTCCTTTTGTATCGCGTTCGAATTGGTGGCCTATTGGCACATTGTGGTATCATATGAGACTTTTGATTATGTCTGGGGTGGCTTATTGCCTGAGCAGTTCGTACTGTGTGAGACGAGATCCTTCGATATAGGATCAGTGCAATCAGACTATATAAAGTATATTATGGAGCTAAGACTATTATTTGGTTCAGAATGAGGTGATGGTTCTTAACATGAGTATAGACTTAATGATTTGTTGACTCGGCAGTTGATTATGAAGTTCTGCATATCTCTTCCGTCGTGGCGGTATTGTAAAGGTTGGAGTAAGACCTGTGTATGTCATGGGGTGCTATGGGAGCATCATATTAGTAGGATTTTGGCTAAGTTGATCAGAAAAAGGTTATTATGGTCCGGTGAGTAAAGTGATGCTAGGTGTGAACTCATCAAAGTTATGCAGCCATGTTTGGGTACGGCGTGTAGTGATTAATATGGTGATCTTATGTAGGAAATAGGTCGGTCATAGAATTCCGGATGTTGGAATTGGGCCCTAAGGCATATTTGCTTGGATAAAAGGAAATACCCTCAGAATTTATCGAGCTAATGAGCTCAGCTGAGTTGTGGTAGCACGGGAAGGTGCATGAGAAGTTAAATAGTGATTTCAGACTACTCCAGTGCAGTTCTCAGCACGTTCGAGGACGAACGTATGTTTAAGTGGGAGAGAATGTAACGACCCGACCGGTCGTTTTGAGCCCTAGCATGTCGTTCAGCAGTCTGAGGCCATGAGCAGCTATAATTCAAGTATTACGACTTGTACGCGTGGTCGGAATTGAGTTTCGGGAAGTTCGGAGTTGATTTGGGAAGAGAATTCTCATTTCGGAAGCTTAAAGTTAAAAGAATTAACTAGGATGGGACTTTTGAGTAAACGACCTTAGAATCAGGATCTGAAGGTTCCAGCAGGTTCGTATGATGATTTCGGACTTGGGCGTATGCCCAGTTCAGGTTTTGGATAACCCGGGAGCGTTTTTGCGCCTATTGTGGAAGTTAGCATTTTAGAAGAAATTTCATAAGTTTGGCTTGAAGTGCATTTTAGTGTTATCAATGTCCGTTTGAGATTCTGAGTCTGTGAATAGCTCCGTATGGTGATTCTAGAGTTGGGAGCGAGATCGGGAGTGAATTTGGAGGTCCGTAGGTCATTTTGAAGTCATTTGGCTAAAGATAGAAAATTAAAGGTTTTGAGAAGTTTGACCGGAAGTGGACTTTTTGATATCGGGGTCAGAATTCGATTCTGAAAGTTGGAGTAGGTATGTAATGTCGAATATGACTTGTGCGCAAAATTTGAGGTCAATCGGACGTGATTTGATAGGTTTAAGCATCGAAAGTAGAAGTTGGAAGTTCTAAAGTTCATAAAGCTTGGATTGGGGGTTGATTCTTGATTTTAGCATTGTTTGATGTGATTTGAGGCCAACTCCGTAATGTGTTTTGGGACTAGTTGGTATGATTGGTTGGGGTCCCGGGGGCCTCGGGTGGATTCCGGGCGGTTAAAGGATCGAAAATGGAATTTTTGGAAGGCTGAGGTTTGCTGGTTGCTGTCATAACCGCATCTGCGGTTTTTGGACCGCAAATGCGGGACCGTAGACGTGGCACTTCAACTACCGAAGCGGTTTTGGGCTAGAGGAGAAAGGACAGCAGATGCGGTCACATTTCCGCAGATGTGGGACCACACCTGCGCTAGAGTCGTCGTAGAAGCGGAATGGGGCGGCTAGGCTGGGACCGTAGATGCGGTTATTTTTCCGCAGATGTGGGACCACACCTGCAGTGGTGGAGTCGCAGAAGTGGAAGAGGGGTAGCATGGTGAGGACCGCAGATGCGGTATTGGAACCGCACCTGCGGAACCGCAGAAGCGGTCTGGAGGCCGCATGTGCGGAAGTAGCTGGAGGCAGAGGGTTGTTTTAAATTCGGATTTTGGCCATTTTTCACTTGGCATGGGCGATTTTGGGGAGCTTCAAGAGGGGATTTTCGTCATCAATGACAAGGTAAGATATCCCCACCTATTTTTGAGTTGAACACATCAATTATGTATGGATTTGAGCATGAAATTGGTAGGAATTTTGGGGTTTTGGTACGAAGACCTAGAATTTATATTCTTGGAATTTAACCATGATTTTGGGAATGGAATTTAGGGAAAGTCATATATTTGAGTTCAGGCCATGGGTAAACTTATTCTTCAAAATTTTCGGATTTCCGGGAACGTGGGCCCGAGGGCATTTTCGTCAACTTTTCGATCGGGGTTAGAAATTTTTATAAATTGGATTATAATGAGAACTTAAGTATATTCTAATGAATTTGCATAATTATTGTCTAGTTTTGGAGCATTTTGCATCGATTCGAGTCTTCGGAAAGGCGTGGAATGCCGGTTATGGATCTTTGGAGAGAGTTGAGTCTCCTTTCTAACCTTGTAAGAAGGAATTGTCCACATAGATGAAATAATTGATTATGTGCTCCTATTTGTGGGGGCTATGTACGCACGAGGTGACGAGAGTCCGTGCGTAGCTACCATTATGCTATTGTCCGGGTAGTTAGGACCCAAAAGCAAGCTATACTTGGATTATTTACGAACTTACTGATAGCTTGAATTGCTTAAATCACATCGAATTAGTAAATAAATTTCTAAACAGATAAAAATTCATTTTTCTTAAATGGTTAAAGAGGATTTGTTTTCATTGGATAATTACTCTGTGTGGACTTCTTGATTGACTGTCTGTGTATTTATTTATGGAACAGGCCGAACACCTCGGCAGATTAAATAGATGCATCTATAGGCGCGCCGTCGACCCTCGGCAAATGCACAGTTTACATTTCTGTTGGAGCGGGTCGTCGACCTCGGCATAATATGTGCATGCTTGTATTGCTGCCTTGAACTTAATTAAGTTATTATTTCCTCTTCATGGCTTGAAAATATTTGGAAATTTCCTATAAAAGGATTAATTGTTTACTTGTTTCCTTCTATTTGGACTAAAATCATGCTTATAGAAATCCATAATTTAATGTATTACTGACCTCATAATTGGACCACTAGTATGTGTTGAAGTTGACTATCTCGTCTCTACTTCTTCGAGAATAGGCGGGATACTCATTGAGTACACGTTGTTTACGTACTCATACTACACTTCTGTGCATTTTTATTGCATAGGTCTATGCAACTCTAGTGGCTTAGTGGCATCGCGGCATTGTTGACATGGAGACTAGGTGAGCTGCACTTCTTGAGGCGACCCGCAGTCAGCAGAGTCTCTTTTAATTTTCTGTATTTATTTTCTGTCCAATATTGTGTTCCGGACAGTTGTTGTACTTTATTTGATTTTTCTTAGAAATTGCTCATGCACTTGTGATACCGGGTTCTGAGATGGTTTGAAGTATTTTGTATTAACTGCTTATCATTTAAATTTGATTTGAGACAATTATCTTTTAAATTGCTAAATTTTAAGGAAAATCCTAGACTTCAAAAGTATTAAAACGACAATTTGATTAAGTAATTTGGTTGGCTTGCCTGACAGCAGTGTCCGGCGCCATCACGACCCTTAGTGGACTTTGGGTCGTGACACAACTAATGACTTGTTATTACCAATTTGAACCTATTTCATGGTATCTCCAATCACATAGGTTGAGTTACCATCACTGTTTGGTATAACTCAAGTTGGCAATAATCTCGTTCCCCTCGACGTTTCAGATATTTATTTTCTTCCCAAAGATTTAGTTAGAGAATCGACCAAATTCACTTCTGACTTTAAAAAATCTATGAAAATAATTCCATCTTTCAGCAGTTGCTTTATCATATTATATCTCAATTGGATATGTCTTCTCTTCCTATTAAAGGATTTATTTTTAACAATGGCTATTGCAGTTTGGTAATCACAATGCATCGACATAGAAGGTGTCGGTTTTATTCCTAGTGGCATACTTGTCAAAAAGTTCTTTAACCACTCGGTCTCATTGCCAGCCAATTCTAATGCTACAAACTCAGATTCCATAATAGATCTAGCTATTATTGTTTGTTTAGCTGATTTTCATGCCACAACACCCCTCCAAGGGTGAACACGTAACCACTAGTGAATTATGTCTCATCTGAATCAGAGATCCAGTTACCATCACTGTACCCTTCTAATACATTGGAAAATTCATTGCATTTTATACTATAGTTTATGGTACCTCTCAAATATTTCAGTACTCTCAGTAATACATTCCAATGATCATGACTCGGGTTTTGAGTATATCTACTCAATCTACACACAACATATGCAATATCAGGTCTAGTGAAATTCATCAAATGCATTAGGCTACCAATAATTTGAGCATATTTATTTTGATCTACAACATCTCTCTTATTCTTTTTTAATTGACTACTAGCATCATAAGGAGTGCTTACAAGTACCACATCAAAATTATCAAATTTTTTAAGAATTTATTCAACATAATGTTCTTGAGTCAACATCAAGCTAGTGTCATCTCTTATAATTTTCATGCCTAAAATAACACTAGCTTCTCCCATGTCTTTCATCTCAAAATTAAGACTAGAACTAAAAATAAACATGTCATCCACATAAAGGCAAATAATAACACATGTACCATCTACACATTTTGTATAAACACATTTATCTACTTCAATTGAAGAAAATCATCACTAATCAATACTTGATCAAATTTTTCACGCCACTGTTTAGGTGCTTGCTTTAGACCATACAAAGATCTTAGCAATTTACATACTTTGTGTTTTTGGCCAGATACTATACAACCCTCAGGTTCCTCCATGTATATTTCATCTTCTAAAACACCATTTAAAAATGAAGTTTTAACTTCCATTTGGTGAAAAAAAAAATTTATAAATAGAAGCCAAGGCAAGTTAAACACGAATTGAGGAAATTGTAGTTACAGGAGCATAAGTATCAAAATAATCAATATTTTATTTTTGCGTAAAACCTTTTGCTACTAGTCTAGCTTTGTATTTATCAATAGAACTATCCGGATTGAGTTTCTTCTTAAAAATCTATTTACAACCAATGAGTTAGCTCCTGGAGGTAAATCAACTAAAATCCAAGTTTTATTTTGTAAATTTGAATTTATTTCTATATCAGTAGCTTCTTTCCAAAACGAGGCATCAGATGAAGAAATAGCTTCAAAATATGTTAAAAGATCATTATCCACAAGATAAGTATAAAAATTATTACCAAAAGATTTTTTATTCCTTGGTTTTTTGCTTCTTTTTAAGTCCTCACTTTCAAAATTATTTTGAATAATTGGAACATGTGAAATATTATCACTTGAATAATAGGAGCATCAGAAATATTCTCAAATTTTCAAGAAAAATATTTTTAAAAAATTTAGTATTTTTTGTTTCAGCAATAGTATTATATTCAAGCACATCACTTTTGACTAATAAAAATCTATATGATGCACTAATTTTAGCATATCTAATAAACATACAATCAGATCTTTTAGATCCTATTTTTATTTTCTTAGGATTGAGTAACATAACTTTGGCAAGGCACCCCCACATTTTCAAATATTTCAAATTAGAAGGATACCCTTTCTACAACTCATAAGGAGTTTTACCTGTTTTCTTATAGGGAATCCTATTTTGTAAATGAAAAACGGATTAAATGGATTTACCCTAAAGATTATTCGGGGCACCAGAACTAACAAGCATGTTATTCATCATTTTCTTTAGTATCCTATTTTTCCTTTCCGCTACACCATTTGATTGTGGAGAATATGCCAGAGTTATCTCATGTATTATACCTTCTTTCTTACAATAATCATTCAACAAAATAAATTCACCACATTTATCTAAATCTAATTCTTTAGATTTCAGACCTTAGTAGATGTTCGTGACTTGTGACACCCTGATGTCGGCCTTGTGTATTTATTCTACACTGTTCATTTAGACTTATATTATGAGATATTTGATTAATTTAAGGCTTAAAAATGACTTTTATTGATAAATGGTTAATTCGGGAGTTGTGTCAGCTGGCCTAGTTTTTTTTATCTAATTGATTTTTTACTTTACATTTATAAATTATAAACTTATCAAAAGTTTCATCATTATTTTCATCAAATAAACTTTTGTATATCTAGAAAAATTGTCTATAAAAGACAAATAATATTTTCCCCTCCTCTGGTCATAGATTGTTTCAAGTCTCCTAAATCAGTATGTATTAAACTTAACAACTCAAATTCTCTAAATACAGAAGCACATAATTTCTTAGTTTGCTTAGCTTCGGCACAAACTTCACACTTATCAATATTGGAATAATTAATATTTGAAATGAACCTCCAGAATGTATTTTCTTAATATAAGATAAACTAACATGTCCTAATCTAGCATGTCATAAATAAAAGAATCAACCAAGTAAGCAGAAGAACTTGCATTTTCATTCATAACATTGAGTACAAATAAGTCATGGCTATAATAACCCTTGCCAACAAAATTATTATTCCTGATCAAACGATCTTATCAGATTCAAAAGAAACCTTCACCCCTACTTTTTCTAATAATCCCACAGAGACCAAATTGGCTTGGATATTAGGAACATGCAACACATCATTCAACGCTAAAGTTTTGCCATATGTGAGTTTGAGAAGAACTTTGCCTTTTCCAAGAACTGGAATAGTCCTTGAGTCACCAAGATATACAACTTCTTCTCCTTCCTCAATATGGGTCTAAGACATAAAGTCTTTTTTGTTAGCACATATGCGCCTAGTGGCACCAGAATCTAACACCCAATCTTTCACATTTGCCACAAGGTTCACTTGGAAAATAACTGCAGCAATTACGTCATCCGCTTTGGTGTCAATTAAATTTACTTTAACCTTAGCGGGATTGTCATTCTTAGCCTTTTTCCGGCATTGAGCAACACGGTGGCCAGGTTTACCACACACAAAGCAGTTGCTTTTTTTATTGAAGGTTTGATTTTTGGTGGGCTTATAACCATTTCTTTTATCGTACTTGTTGTTTGAGTTGTTCTTCCGCTTGTTGTCCTCTACAAGGTTGGCTCTTGTAACAATCTCTTTTCTTTTGTCAGCAACAACTTACTTGTGTGTGCTTGACCATGTCCTTTAGCAACAGCTGCTTGTGTTTGTGTTTCAATTATTGTTTGTAGTCACTCCAAGATTTGGAAAGTTTTTCTATAAGCATACCAGCGCAGAGAGATATCTTCATATTTGAGATCTTCAATTAGTTTGTGATATTCGTTGATTTGTGCAGTTATGTCCTGGTCCTCCGTCATCTTCCACTTGTAGTAGTTTCCAATTACAAATTTTTGTTTGGTAGCATATTCAGCAGCGTACTTTATTATCATTGACTCTCTTTTGCCTCCTTGCAGGATATGTAGACATCGAACAACTCGTTAGAAAAAGAAAAACTATAGTATGTCTACATACCTTATTGGCATGAACCCATTGATCCATCTGAATAGAAGATGTTTCAGTTGCCTTAGTATCAGTAAGGGCAAAAGCAACTCCATGCATATCCAAAATAGAATGTACGCATTCCTACCAACGCTTAAAATTATCTCCACCAAAAAACTTCAATTTTTGAAACATCAGAAAAAGGTTTGGCATAGGTAATTAGTGATGCTACAGCAATAGAAACAGTTGGTGCAGCGGGTGAAGTAGCATTGACAGCAACATTAGCAGTGTTATTCTCCATATTAACAACGTACAAATATCCTTAAGAATGATGTAAAAAATATTGAATTATGAAGAATAAGATTTAGCTTGAGGCGTGTCAACGACATTGTCCTTAAGAATATTTTGTTCATACCGTATAAATATAGTTAGGCGTATTCCCTAGGATTCAACAAGCTCTTCTAGTATAACTAGGAGGAGAAACAACGAAGATTGTATATAAAAAAACCCATCACAAAAGAAAGGAGAAAAAAAGTTTTAACTTTTTTCACACTACTACCAAATAAACACAAAAGACATATTTATATATAGTCCAAAAGTAATATGGACATCTGATGAAGCTAAAGCCATTAAAGCTTAATGCCAAAACGTTACACATTTAAATCTACAGATGCCACAACATTAAAATCATTGAAAGCGAGAAGTTTTATTTTGTATCTCATACAACTGACACTAGTTGTATGAGGCTATTTTTTGTCTTACAAAATTGTGGACCCCAATCTTACACTTCTTGGTCCACAAAACTCTGGGTCCACAAAATTGTGAGATAAAAAGTTATCTCATACAACTAGTGTAAGTTGTACGAGACACAAAATAAATTTTTTTATTGAAAGCTATCAAATGACAATACGTTAAAATCACAATTATTGGCTTCAATCATCAGTTTTAATATTTTTAAATTTGCCATTGAAAATTATACCATCAGTTACATTTTGTATTAAGACCCATTAGTATTATATTAAGAGAATGAACCTAAACATAATTTTAAATATTCTTTTTTGAGATATTAAAATATTTTTTCTAACAGGTACCCAAGAAAGACATACTTCTACTTATGAGTGGAATTTCGTCGACAAACAAATTCCTCGCGGATTTAAACTTTATGCATGTGAGATATTTGGACGAAAAACAAAATTAATTAGTTCCAAATTGTGATGACATTTTTATTGGTGTGGGTAGATTTAAGAGGATTTTTCAGAAACCACTACTGTTTAGTGGCTATTAACCTCTTATAGCTATCATGTACATAATTACTTTCTATAGCTACTATTCAGTTGTTACGGTAGTGTATTAGTTGTATTCGCGATGTTGTATTCATGAATACAGCAGCAAAAAGGTGCCTAAAAATCAAGGTAGTCTAGTTATACGCGCATGTATTTACATATATTCGCTCCATGTATTCATGAGCAGCAAAAAGCGCCTAAAATCATGGCAGTCCAGCTATACGCGCATGTATTCACATGTATTCGCGATGTTGTGTTCATAATACAGTAGTAAAAAGCGCCTAAAATCAGGGTAGTCCAGCTGTACGCGCATGTTTTCACGCCATGTATTCATGAATACAACAACAAAAGTGCCTAAAATCAGGGCGGTCCAACTATACGCGCATATATTCATGTTGTTGTATTCATGAATACAACAGTAAAAAGCACATAAAATCAGGGCAGTCCAGTTGTACGTGTATGTACTCACATATATTTTCGCCATCTATTCATGAATACAATAACAACAATCACCTTAAAAATATGTATGTCTAGTTGTCGAAGAGAGGGGGAAAAACATAAATAACGTATTTCATGTCTTATTTCATGCATCAATGGTAGTATATACCGTGAATACTTATTTTGCTATAAAATATAAATTATAGTTATAAAAAATAATATTTTAAAATGATTTTAATTTATAACAAATAGAGTGTATACTTTTGATGTAGGAGTTAAAATTTCCTAGATTTAAAATTCTAAAATTGATGATGAAATTGAGTTGTCCACGACGTGGGCACTCCTGAATTGATGAATTGGAAGTGATTAGTGATTAAATAACCAGAGGGTAAGTAGTGAATATTGGCTTCGACTTTATTAGATAGAGATAAATATGATCATGTGATTGACGCTTAGATTGGTATTATGTGATTGTAGATTATAGAGGAGATCATAAGTAGCTCGTTGATATTGCTTTGGATTATTAATTAATGCTTATACAATTGATAACTTTTTCCGTGCGTAATTTGTTTTAAACCAATAGCATGTTTCGAAATAATTGTATGATCTTGATGCCGAAATAAAGAATAAACTATACTCTCTCCGGGTCCACAATAGGTGACCAATTTGCTTTTAGCATGCCCATTAAAAAAATACGAATTCTATACAAAAATATCTTGTATGACTAAACTACCCTCAATTAAATATTTATTGTGAGGAGTAAGGAATTTTTTTAGGGATATGTGCATAAGGTTATTTTGTAAAAACAAATTGAATTCTTTCTTTATTATAAAAATGGCCACTTATTTTGGACCAAAATAAAAAAGCAAATTGGTCACTTATTGTAGACCGGAGGGAGTAGAGTGGTTTTCTCCACCTTCTTATGTTATATTCCCTCCGATCCACTTTAACTGATTTTTAGCGTCTTTTTACACATATTAAAGAATTCACTTTTTTGCATTAATTACTAATGACATTGACCATATTAATCTTAATTTTCTCTTTTGAAATATAAAAAACTACTCCTAGGCTCTTTACTCCAAGGACAACTTTGAAAAGAAGAAGTTAATTCTTTCTTAATATCTGAAAATATTAAATATTGTGAATCATAAAATAAAAAAAAGGAAAATATATTTGAACAAACTAAGAATAGCCCAAATGTCTAGAATGGGGGTATTATGGTAACTTCGCATGGCTTTTGAGGGCATAATAGATATTTAAGCATTTTCATTTTCCAGATATACCCTTCAGCATATTTGTTTTTTAATTTATTTTTTTCCTCCAATTCTCTCTCATTAGTTTAATTGTCTTACCTTCCCCATGCTTCTTTCACATTTACACATGCATGCTACACTGTTTTTCATAAAGCAATTTATACTCATGTACATATACTACACCAATTAAACGAAATAAACTAAAAAATACGCATAGTATACTAAAAAAATACGATTAAACTATTGTACTATAGTTTCTATATTACTGTATCACTAAAATAATATTGTAATACTTTATAACCCTAACACTTAAATATATAGTGCTTCAACTAAGAAGCCACTACAACAATGTAATTTTTGACCACGAAAATATTAGCTACAATAGAAAATTTGTCACTAATTATTGATTTTCTGTGACAAAAATTATATTTCGTACTTAAATACATGAGGCACATACTTTTACTCACAAAGCATAAATTTTGTAGCAAAATTTTTATCTACTAAAGTTTCTCACAAAAAAATGAATTGACGCCAAATATTGATTAATATTAGCCACAAAATTAATATTATTGGTGAAAAATTAGTTTCGTCACTAATGTAGTAAACAATTGATGACAAATAATTGTTCGTCTTAAAATTAGTTATATTTTCGCTGCGAAATAGTTTCGTCACTAAAAGTTTTATATTGTTTGCAACCTTAGTTTTTGTCGCTAATACCATAAACAAATTAGTGACGATCAGTGTATCATCTCTATTTTACCTATGAAATTATTAGGCATCTAAAAATTTCATCACTAATTATTGTCTTTTTGGAACAAAAATTAGAGTCGTACTTAAATGCACACGCACGTACATTCAGTGAAGAAACAAAAATTTCGTAGCGATAGTTTTTTTTTACTCAGGTTTTTCACAAAAAAAAAAAAGGGATTGTCGCTAGTTATTTAGTAAAATTAGTCACAATATTTAATGTTATTGGTAACAAACTAGTTTCATCTCTAATATTGTAGGCAACTAGTGAAAATCATTATTTGTCTAAAATTAGTTATATTTTAGGCTTTAGCGGTGAAAAAGCTTGGTGACTAAGAGGGTATTTGGCTAAGCTTATAAGCTGGTCCACTTTCCAGTAGGACTTAAAGTCTCTTTGTAGAGGCCCTATGCAACCATTCCACTTCCCAGTAGTCATATCCGCTCCTCCATGCGGATATCACACATCCTAGCATGTAACGACCCGACCGGTCATTTTGAGCTCTAGCGCGCCGTTTAGCAGTATGAGGCCATGAACAACTTTATTTCAGGTATTATGACTTGTGGTGTGGTCGGAATTGAATTTCGTGAGTTCGGAGTTAACTTGGAGAGGAAATTCTCCTTTCAGAAGCTTTAAGTTAAAAAAATTAGCTAAGATCAAATTTTTGAGTAAACGACCTCGGAATCAGGATTCGAAGGTTCCATCAGGTTCGTATAATGATTTCGGACTTGGGCGTATGTCCGGGTCGGATTTTGGATGACCCAGGAGCGTTTTGGCGCCTATTGTGGAAGTTAGCATTTTGTAAGAAATTTTATAAGTTTGGGTTGAAGTGCATTTCAGTGTTATCGACGTCTGTTTGGGATTTCGAGTCAGGAAGTAGCTCTGTATGGTGATTCTGGAGTTTGAAGCATGATCGGAAGTGAATTCGGAGGTCCGTGGGTCATTTTGGAGTCATTTGGATAAAGATAGAAACTTGAAGGTTTTTGAGAAGTTTGACCGGAAGTGAACTTTTTGATATAGGGGTCGGAATCTGATTCCGAAAATTGGAGTAGGTTTGTAATATTGAATATGACTTGAGTGCAAAATTCGAAGTCAATCGGACGTGATTTGATAGGTTTAAACATCAAAAGTAGAAGTTTGAAATTCTAAAGTTCATAAAGCTTGGATTGGAGGTCAATTCGTGGTTTTAGCTTTGTTTGATATGATTTAAGGCCTCGAGCAAGTCTGTTCCATATTTTGGGACTGGTTGGTATGATTAGTTGGGGTCCCGGGGCCTCAGAGAGATTCTGGGTGGTTAACGGATCAAAAATAAAATTTTTGAAAAGCTGAAGTTGCTGGTTGCTGGTGTAACCGCACCTGCGAGAATAGGGCTGCCAGTGCGGAGCCGCAGAAGCAGCCCAATAGTCCCAGATGCGGATTTGGCAAAGGAGAGATGGGGCCGAAGAAGTGGGATCGCATCTGCGGGAATAGAAGCGCAGAAGCGAAAAAGGGGAGCCTGGGAAAAAATCGCAGAAGCGGTAGATTGGCTCATACCTGCGGAACCGCAGAAGCGATAAAGGGACCACAGGTGCGGAAATTGCTGGAGGCAGAGATGTATTTTAAAAATCTGGATTTTGCCATTTTCTTTCATATTTTCTTGGCTTGGACGGTTTTTGGGAGAACTTCAAGTGGGATTTTTCATCATCAACGAAAAGGTAAGCTAATCCCATTCATCTTGAATTCAATACATCAATTATGTATGGATTTTAGCATTTAAATTGGTAGAAATTTAGAGTTTTGGTAGAAAGACCTAGAAATTATATTCTTGGAATTTGACCATGATTTTGGGTATGGAATTTAGAGAACATTATATATTTGAGTTCGTGAGCCTATGGGTAAACTTATTCTTTGAAAATTTTGGAAATTCGGGCATGTGGGCCCGAGGTCATTTTTGTTAACTTTCCGATCGGGGTTAGGAATTATTATAAATTGGATTAATATGAGTAGTTTATCGTATATTAATGAATTTGCATAATCATTGGCTAATTTTGGAGTATTTAGCATCGATTCAAGTCTTCGGGAGGGCGTGGAATGCCAATTATGAATCTCTGGAGCGAGGTGAGTCTCCTTTCTAACCTTATAAGAGGGAATTATCCTCATAGGTGAAAAAATTGGTTATGTGCTCCTATTTGTGGGGCTACGTACGCATAAGGTGACGAGAGTCCGTGCGTAGCTACTATTATAGTTAAGTCCAGGTAATCCCCAAAAACATATTATACTTGGAATATTTGTAATCGTATTGACAGCTTGGATTGCTTAAATCACATCGAATTAGGGAATGAATTTCTAAAAAGGATTTAAACATCATTTTCTCAAATTGTTAAAAGAGAATTAGTTTTTTTTGGATAATTGTTTCCTGATATGTGACGACCCGGCCCGTCGTCTCATGTGTTATTGCTCTGTTTCCCCCATTTCATGCTTCTTCATGTTTCGTTATCGGTATGTGGTGTGTTAGAGTTGATTTGGATTAGTTTTGATAAGAAATAAGACACTTAGTCTCTTTAAGAAAAGCTTAAGATGGAAAAGTCAACCGGATGTTGACTATTGAGTTAGAGGGCTCGGATGTGATTTTCGGTGATTCGGTTAGCTTCGGGGGATGATTTATGACTTAGGAGTGCGATCGAAATTGATTTTGGAGGTCCGGTGTAGAATTAGGCTTGAATTGGCGAAGTTAGTATTTTGGCGAATTCCGGTTGATAGGTGAGAATTTGATCCGAGGGTCAGAATGGAATTCCGAGAGTTTCTGTAGCTTCGTTGGGTGATTTTGGATATGTGTGCAAATTTTCGGGTCATTCGGACATCGTTTGGTCGGGTTTTTGATCGAATGCGCATTTCGGAAGTTTTGAATAAACTTAGGCTTGAATCCGTGGTGAATTGATGATTTTGGTGTTGTTTGACGTGTTTTGATGATTGGAACAAGTTTGGATAATGTATTAAGACATATCTGTGTTTTTGGTTGAGGTCCCGAGGGCCTCGGGGTGGTTTCGGATGGCCAACAGGGTGAATTTTGGACTTGTGTGATTGCTGATGGTTCTGATACCTGGTATTTCCGCATCTGCGGAAAAGGGACTGCAGAAGCTGTTCCGCAGATGCGGTGGAAGGGGTCACAGAAGCGGTCTTTGAGGGCTTGGCATTTTCCGCAGGAGCAGAAGGCTGTCCGCAAAAGCGGTCACCGCAGAAGCGGACCTGGCAGCTTAAGTGACTTTCGCAGAAGCGGAATGTTTTCCGCAAAAGTGTTAACCGCAAAAACGGTTTTTGTGCCGCAAAAGCAAAAATGACTGGGCAGAACATATTAAGTCTTCTTCGCGAATTTTTTTAAGGAAACAAACATTTTGGACTTCGGACTAAGGAGGTTTTGGGCGATTTTTGAAGAGGGTTTCGAGGGCTTTCATCAGGTATAGATTCTTGGACCTAGATTATGTTATTATGGTGTAAAAACATGGGTTAACACTGAAAATCCAAGGAAATAAAGGTTAAAAAATGGAGGTTAGGGCTTGAAACTTAAAAGAGTTTAAACTAGTGATTTGAGGGGTCATATGGACTCCGATTCTTGTGAATTTGATATGTATAGAATCATGGCAAGATAAGGATCGTATTGATGTAAACTTTTCTAGATTTCAAGAAGTGGGCCCGGGGCTCGGGGCTCGGGTTTTGCTAGTTTCGAGATTTTTGCTATTTTACGATTGTTTTCGATTGGATATTGTTTCCTTAGCATATTGTGATGTATTCACTCTATTTTTGGTTAGACACGACGCGCGTGGAGGCCGATTTGAGGGGCAAAGGCGTCGCGAGCTAGAGATTTCAACGGTTCGAGGTGAGTAATACTTGTAAATGATATCGTGAGGGTTTGAAACCCCAGATTTGCACATCATAGTGCTGTATTGAGGTGACTTGCACGCCGGATACGAGCGTGGGGTAGAGCACCGTTGGGGATCTCGACTTGGTCCATCCCGGTTGTTGATTTCTTATCGCGTATTTGACTGAACTACTTGTTATCATCATAATTTGAACTGATTGCCATATTTTGGGCTTCGTGCCAATTATTTGAATCCTTTAGGGATTATTATCATTGTTTCCATGATACTTAGCATGTTAAATGATTTCGGTCCTGAGAACTGTTATTTGAATATTGCCCTAGTGGCTTATGTGCATTTCTGGACTGATCATGGATCGGGTTGCGCACCGCAGCAATGTTATATGTGCATTCCTGGACTGAGGATGGATCGGGCTGCGCGCCCCAGCGGTGTTATAATGATATTGCGCTTGGGCTGTAGGAGCCCCTCCGGAGTCTGAACCCCCACAGTGAGCGCGGGTACCCAAACGGATCGGACTGCGCGCCGCANTATCATTGGCATCCATGCTATTTCTTGTACTGTTACCGATACCCTGGTATTATTTGTTAATGGAGTGCTGTGCCCGAGGGGCTGACTTATGTGCGGACTTGCACTATCTGATTATGCATTCATTTGCTTGACTGTTGGGAAAAGGAAATTTTCAAAAGAGGTTTTTTTAACTGAGCCAGATATTTTCTAAAGTATTTTCATGGAATTACTGTTTTCTCAAAGGGTTGTGTTGTCCCATATTGCATGATGGAGTGCACTTACGTGATTTCTTACCGCTCAGTTATTATTTACTCTTATTACTCACTGAGTTGGAATACTCACTTTACTCCCTGCACCTCGCGTGCAGTTGCAGGTATTGTTCACCCGGTAGCGGGTTATTAGCGGATTGAAGGTATTACTATTGTAGCTGAGCAAGGTGACCGCCAGCGTTCGCGGCACCGACGTCACCTTTTGAACTCCAGATTTTATTTTGTATATATTATTGGTCCTGTAGTGATGTTCAGTCTTCTTTAGATGCTCGTGACTTGTGACAACCCGGTCGGGTTGTGTTGGGTTGTAGATATTAATTATTATTGTCATTAAGTTGCATTTATCTATTCCTTTATGTTTAATAATATTGAAAGGGGCGTCGTTGTTCTGTTGGCTGGCCTTGTCTTCACGAGAGGCGCCATCACGACCGGATTTAGAAATTGGTTCGTGACAAGTTGGTATCAGAGCCTGGGTTACTAGGTCTCACGAGTCATGAGCGGATTTAGTAGAGTCTCGCGGATCGGTACGGAGACGTCTGTATTTATCCTCGAGAGGCTACAGAACCTTTAGGAAAACTTCACTTTCTTTGAATTCTTATCGTGCGTACTTGATTCAGCTCGAGATATAACTCTTGAAATTCCTTCCACACGTCTGTATGCGCACGTGAGCGCTCAGTATTGTATGTGCCTTAATGGCTTGTGATTCCCCGATCAAGGGGCAAGATGTGATCCCGTGAGATTGCTATTGGGCCAGTCTGGAGGACTTGAGGCCGGATCTTGCCTATGGCTTGAGCACTGAGGTGCTGATCGTGTGAGCAAGTGTTTTGAACTTATATGTTCAGTATTGTCCTTATTTGCCGGAATGGCAGTTGTATATCCATGCGATGAGTATGTTAGTATTGCGAGGTGTATCTATATGGATTGGTAGTGACGAAGAAGTCTGCTAGATAACAGATGAACTTTTAAGTGTTCGTTTCCTATTGTGATTGTTGTGTAGCCCCGAGTTATGGGCGCGTGGAGAATATTTTCATATCTCCTAGTTGGAAGGTAAAGTGAAATACTTATGGCAGAATAAGTTCGGACTCAGGAAGACTAAGTGACTGTGTAACGTATATAATGGTAAAAGGTGTGCTGAAATACTAAATTGAGGCGAAGCAGGTGGGTTATCTCCTGCGGAGTCTTCTTGAGTGGTATGATCTTTATGTGTCCGTCAGAAGATCCCATGTGTAATTGAAAGGTACGTGTTATAATTTGAAAATTTGGGTCGCTTGAGAGAGTGGAATCAGCTGATGTGGGGATGAATGCGAGGTTTGCAGAGGATTTCAGTACCAGATGATCTGTGTTTTCATAAACTAGTAGATGATTTGAGTTTAATCTCACTATAATATTGTGGCATCATTAGAGTAAAAGTATTATGGGTTATTAAATGTGTCCTGATAGATGGCTTCGAGCCAAGTTGGGGAGGTTGCTGTTGATTAGCTGATCGCACGGTTATGTGCTATGTTGTTTCCGTTTCGAGGTATGCCGGCAGATCAGTCCTGATTGTAGAAAATGAGCCGAGGATAGCACGAGTGAAGAAAAATTTTGATAAAGGTTATATGGTGCTTCGTAGATGTGAGGAAATAATAGGATGTCTTGAGCTGTTGTTGATAAAGAATGCTCAGTGTATAGAGAAGAAAGATGTTCGTTTGTATTGGAATGAGATCATATCATATGGTGTCAGAGTGCTAATAAGGCACGAGTGTTTCTGTTCGTCAAGTCAGGTAATTTGCAGTTGGAATATGAGTGAATGACTCTCGAGAATGGTTTTATTGCGTTGAAGATTTCGCATGCAATAATCAGGTGTCTTAAGGTGGTGTATGTGGCTAGAGACTGTGTTTCCATTAGAAAAGGATCAAGACTTGTGATATCTTATGCTAATTATGGGATTCTATGTATCAGTATCTGGGAAGTAATGGTAACAAATTCCGATTCGCAGGAAGTTCTTCAAGTAAAGTATTCTGGAACGTGGTATTTTTAGGAAGCATTGAGCGAGTATTCGGTGGCCTATGGGTCTTAGACAGTGTGATCTTATGTTCGAATATCATGTGGTGAGCCTGGATTGAGGCATTGTGATGCTACAGCGAGGGAGAAATATCAAGTGGATGATGAATAAAAAGAGAAATTTGATAGATGGAATAGCTTGATAATAGACCGAATCGGTATGGTAAGGGTATGATTAATTCTTTGTATGTGTTCGAGGTAATGAGCTTTTA